>JAPPVO010005897.1:0-15734 GCA_030407325.1 Camellia japonica | reverse complement strand
GAGTCAGAATTAGATTCCAGTTCTTCTGAGTCAGAGTCCGGTATTCTGGGGCTGATAACACGGATGCCGTTGTTTTGTCCTACTGTTTCTGAGTACTTTTTTGTGCCTTTAGTATATTGCATTATTCAAGACTTTCGAAATTTTGATGAAAACGATGAGGAAGAAATTCCTCTGGTTTTAAAACATTTGATTGATCGAGAGGAGGAGAGGTTTGTAAAACCCTTGGTTGATGAAATCATTTCAATTAACGTGGGTACTGAGAACAATCCGCGTCTGGTCCAGATCGGGTCCACTTTGTCTTCGGAGGAATGCGAGCGCTTAGTCGCTTTATTAAAAGATTTCAAAGATGTTTTCGTGTGGTCCTACGAAGACATGCCTGGAATCGATCCTGAGATTGTACAGCACCAGATACCTCTTGACCTTGAGGCCCAACCTGTTAAGCAAAACTTCGCAGAATACGCTCGGATTGGGCTCTGAAGATTAAGGAAAAGGTCACCAAGCAAATAGACGCAGGGTTTTTACTAGTATCTGAACATCCGACTTGGTTTGCCAACATTGTTCCGGTGCCGAAGAAGGATGGCAGAATTCGGGTATGTGTGGATTTCAGAGATCTGAACAAAGCTAGTCCGAAGGACGACTTTCTTCTACCACATATCGACGAATTGGTGGATTTCACAGCAGGACATGTATTGCTCTCCTCTATGGATGGATTTTTCGGGTATAACCAGATCTTGATGGCACCCGAGGATAGGGAGAAGACTGCCTTCACCACGCTATGGGGAACCTACTGTTATAGGGTAATGCCGTTCGGTTTAAAAAATGCTGGAGCTACTTATCAACGGGCTGCAACCACTATCTTGCACGATATGATCCACAAAGAGGTTGAGGTATACGTGGACGACATGATTGTCAAGTCCAAAGAAAGAGAGGGCCACTACACCGCCTTGAAGAAGTTCTTTTAATGGATCAGAGAGTATCGGTTGCGACTGAATCCTCAGAAATGTACTTGTGGTGTTACAGCAAGGAAAATGCTGGGGTTATTGATTACACAAAGGGGCATTGAGGTTGATCCTTTCAAAATTAAGGCCATCTTAGAAATGCCACCACCAAGGACTGAAAAGGAGGTGCACGGCTTTCTGGGTAAAGTGCAATTCATAAGACGGTTTATTGCAAGATTAATCTTGACTTGTGAGCCAGTATTTGGTCCCTGAAAAAAGGAAAGAAATTCCAATGGAATGACCGATGCCAAGTTGCTTTCGAGCAGATCAAGAAGTATCTACAGAACCCACTCGTGTTGTCACCGCCGGAGCCGGGGAAGCCGTTGATTTTGTATCTGTCAATAACCGACACGACAATGGGCTGCATGCTTGCGTAGGAATCTGAGGATAAGGTGGAGAAAGCCATCTATTACCTGAGCAAGAAGATGCTGGAATATGAGACCAGTTACACGTCGCTGGAAAAGACTTGTTTAGCTTTGGTATGGGCCACCAGGAAGTTGAGGCACAACCTGTTAGCTCACTCCGTAATACTGGTTTCGAGATTAGATCCCATCAAATATCTCTTCGAGAAATCGGCGCTTCCAGGTAGGCTAGCCCGTTGGTTGCTTCTTCTCTCCGAACTCGATTTGAAATACGTGACTCGCAAGTCTGTGAAAGGGAGAATGGTAGCGAAGTTCCTAGCCGATCACCCAGTAGCGAGAGACGAAGCAGTAGCGTATCTGTTCCCAGATGAGGCTATTCTGCACGTCGAAGAAGAGATCTGGACTATGTACTTTGACAGAGCATCTAATCAGTACGGGTATGAGATAGGGGTGTTGTTGATAGCACCCGATGATTCCCACATACCTTTAGCCTTCAAACTTTGGTTCAAGGTATCAAACAATGAAGCAGAATACGAGGCATGTATCGCTGGTTTGGAAGCTGCCCTAGAACTAGGGGCAAAACGGTTGGACGTCATTGGGGACTCGAACTTGGTTGTATCTTAAGCAAAAGGAGATTGAAAAGTTAAAGAAGAAAGAATGAAAACCTACCACCAGACCTTGGACGTTCTAATTCCTCGGTTTGAGAAGTTGACCTTCACCCATCTATTAAGAGAGAACAACAGGTTCGCGGACGCTTTATCAACTCTATCTTCCATGATAGACATCCCTTTTGGAGTCCGGATGCATCCGATCATTATTGAACAAAGATATGTGCTGGCCTATGAGTTGATCGCCGCAATAGATGAAGTACAAGATTAGAACCCCTGGTATTATGATGTCTGGAACTTCTTGGAAAAGGAGGCTTATCCGCTAGGGGAAAATGCCAAAGACAAGAGGGCAATACGGCGAATGGTTGCTCAATTTATCATCTGCGGGGGTAAATTATACAAACGAGGCCATCTGGGAATGTACAAGCTGTGTGTTGATGAAAAAGAATCGAAGCGCCTAATGGAGGCCATCCATGGAGAGGAGTGCGGATCGCACATGAACGGAGTGATGTTAGCTCGGAAGATTCTCAAACAGGGTTACTACTGGTCAACTATGGAGGAGGATTGTATCAGCTTTGTTCGGCGATGCCACAAGTGTCAGATCCATACAAATCGTATGAATATTCCGCCGTCGATACTGTACAACATGACTTCTCCATGGCCTTTTTTAGTCTAGGGAATTGATGTTATCGAGGCAGTTACTCCGAAAGGGTCAAATGGGCATGAGTACATCCTAGTGGTGATAGACTACTTCACAAAGTGGGTCGAAGCCCAATCCTATGCAGTGCTGAAAGCGTTGCACGTAGCCAAGTTCATCAGGAATAACATCATCTGTTGCTATGGGGTCCCGAATGAGATCGTCTCGGATAATGGTTCCCACTTCAAGAAGGAAGTGATCGACTTGTTGGAGAAATACAACGTGGTTTTTCATAAGTCATCCACATATCGGCTACAAACCAACGAAGCTGTTGAGGTCGCCAACAAGAACATCAAGCACAATCTACAGAAGATGGTGGGAACCTACAGGAATTGGCCAGATAAGTTGCCATTTGCTCTTTGGGGTTATAGAACATCAATTCGGGCGTCTACTGGGGCAACTTCGTATTCTTTGGTTTATGGGATAGAGGCTGTTCTGCCAATTGAAGTTGAGGTACCGTCGCTGCGGGTTATGGCTGAGTGCTAGATAGCAGAAGCAAATTGGCGACAGAGCAGATTCGAAGAACTCATGCTGTTTGACGAGAGAAGGCTGAAATCACTGTATCATATCCAAGGTTATAAACGAAGGATTGCCAGGGCTTTCAATAAGAAAGTTAAGTCCCAAAATCTGAAAGAAGGGGATTTGGTGCTCAAAGACAACCGAGCTCCCATCCATGACCCTAGGGGCAAGTTCATACTTAACTGGACTGGCCCTTACATCATCAAGTCTATTTGGTCGAGTGGAGCTGTTGTTCTTATGGACCTAGATGGCCTCGAATTCTCCCAACCAATCAACATGAACAAGTTGAAGAAATATTATCCCCGAGTGGCTCGCTAGGCCGAAACCCAAAAGGGCGACCTAGGCAAAAGTTAGAGCACAAAAAATTGGAAAAAAGAAAAACTGAGCTCGCAAGGTTGAAAACTCAAAAAGGGTGACCTTGGCAAAAGTTAGAGCGCAAAAGGAAAGTGTTAACACCTGAGCGAACCCGAACTAAACTACGTAAGGCTTGATTCCCATATTTGGGATACGTAGGCAACTTCATTCTGAAGTCCAGCCATAAACACTTCCAAATCAACTGTGTCCATGTGATTATTCTGGTCATCTTTGTCTTTTCTGTGTCCAAGAGTTCGGTTGTGATCTCCAGTACAGTGCAGTGCTATTCAGACAAGGGGCAACTTTCCATTGCTGGATTTGGGGTTGTACATCTCAGTGATAAATTCCGGGTGTGTTCAGTTGTGATCCATATCGAAAATGGTTTTGAAAAGTTCTAATAAGAGTTGATTTTGTTCAAATTAATCTTTTTACAACTTAGACCATTTTTGGACCAAACAAAAATTTTTCAGTACCCACAACCTTCAATTTCATTGATTTCAATACAAAGTTCTCCGACTCTTGATACAATTAAAGTTGCTTTTTATTACATTCAGAAAAGAAAACTTGAAAGTACATATTAAAGCAATAAACTTAGGGCATAGTTGAGTTAGGTGTTCCTGCGCCCCCTCCCATAGCTTATGGAAGCTTCAGATGCTAAAACAGACCCGGTTTGTGCCTCATCTTCAAGCCAAGCTATGCATTCACCAGAAAGGGCGCAACTGAAATTGAGATCGGGGGCCAGAAGTTCTCTAGTCCTCCATGCAGTGGTGTATCGAGCCAGGTGTGAGACTCGAACTGGAAATGAAGCTGGGTATTCTACTCCCTCTTCTAGGCAAGTCTGGTCGTGTCCAAACTGATGCCGGAACCAGAATGGAAAATAGAAGACACAGTGTGTTAGGCCAATCAACTGAATGCCAGGCTACTGGGACATGCTGGAGTTCATCTCAGGCAGATCAAACCAGGGGCAACGCCAAGCAATGTCGACAGCAGACCTGTTGCACATCCAGTGGCACCACCACCCCTCATTCGGGAAATCAACTAACCATTGGCAGAAGAAATAGCTGCGCACTGAATATGCAGGGCAAGAGTCCACTACCTTCAACCTGTCCATGAGCCATATCTGAAGAGGGATGAAAAATAAGAGAAATTAAATAATAGAGAGGTGTACGTGAAGAGAAAAAGTAAGAAGGGTTTTGAGAGAAAAACAGAGCCTGAGTGCCGAGTGATGTGAGAAACACATATGAGAAGGGTGGGAAACATTACCTGTAAGAGTAGTGGACTTCTTGCGAACTTGTTTGTCTCCCAGTGGTGGAAAGCATCCAAGCCCGTCAAAGTCTCGGCTAGTGCTAAGCCAATGCAGCTTTTGCCCGCTTTCAAACCTTCAGCTACTTTGATCAAGCGAATGTTAGACCCCCTGAAGCTAGGGACAAGAAAAAGATGAGCCAGCATATACAAACAGAGGGCATGCTGCCGAAAACCTTGCCAAAGACGATCGTCGCGGTCACCAACATCAGAAAACCGATGAATCAAGCTGGGAATATCTAATTCCCCATTGTGAACCAAAGATCAAGTATCGTGTAAAGTGAGCCCACACATCTGTCCTAGAGCTTGGATGTGGCTAAAGCGCGACTAGGGCAGGATTTTCTCGTCACGCTGCGATTCCATTAAAACTTGGAATTCTTTGATTGTGGGGCATATCTCTTGTCCGCCAAAGTTGAAAACATGTGTAACCGGAATCCAACATCTAGCCGCGGCGTGGAGGAACGAAAAACACAGTGGAGTATGACTCAGTGGGAATAGTGCATTTATCCCGAAACCCTGGAAATTCAGCTTTTCCGAGCCATCTAAAGCTACAATCCAAGTCGAGAGTTTTTCGGCAAAGAATGGCTCCATTTGTGGCAAAAATAGAGCTGAATTGAAGAAACCCCGAAGCTGAAGCTTTTGTAGAAGATAAGGTGTTGAGTGGAAAACAAGTGGCAACAATTTGGAGGTTCCTTACACTAGTGGCCGCCCGGCCACTTTTGTAGCCGACCGGCCGGTTCTAGTGGCCGACAACCATTTTTGATGGCCGGCAACATCTGTTTATGGCCGGTGGCCTTCTATTTTGTCCTATGGCCCTTCCATGTGTTGAAAATGCCAAGAACCTGTGTGTGGTTCCACTTTTGGTGTCTTTCTTTTGTCTCTCTTTAGAATTTTGTCGATTTGCTTATCGAGTTGTATTTGTTTTGCTTACCGAGTTGTTGTTTTTGCTTATCGAGTTGTATTTTGTTTTGATTGTTGAGCTGTTGTCTTATTCATTGAGTTGTTCTACTCTATTTATTGTGTGTTAGTTGGTTCATTACCTAACTAAGTCGTTGCCCACACAATGTTCAATTTTCATCAAATCCCATTTTTTTTTTTGTAAAATGATGCGATGCGATGCGATGCGATGCGATAAATGCTTATAATGCAAAATGTAACATTTTTTAAACAAAAGGCTGTCTTCATTCCAATCATGGTTTCCTTTTCTTTTTTTTTACAAACGAGTACAAGTTTTTAAGAAAAATAAAACTGCCTAAGGCTATACAATGTGCTAACACTACTAGCAAAAAAAGAAAAACTAAGAAAAAAAAGACATCTAAAATCAGTGCCATCCATCTCAAGATCAAAAGGCCCTCTTCGTCATTTTCCTCGGCGGAATGGACTCTGTAGCACTGTCCCCGTCGGCGCCACTATCTAACTCTGAGCCGGAGCCCCCCTCGGCATCGCCACTGCCCTCAAAACCCGAGCCGATGCCGTCACCTCTACCCTAAGATGAGTCTGACTGCGGGCTCGCTTTCTCCTCGTCCTCGTCAGTCTCATCATCCTCCGGGATAGGCTCTGGTGAACTGCTCTCGGTATGAGTACGCCTAGCCCTGCCTCGGCTGTGTGCCGGAGTCCATCGTCTCTCTTTTCCTGCTGCTGGAGGAGGCACTGAAGGTCCTGCTGCAACTCCTGTTGGGGCACCCGATGGGGCTGGCATCTGAAAAGGGACCTGAAAAGGACAGTTCGTTAAATACATCAGTTGTGGTATATACTGGATGCAAAGCTGAGTGCAGTGTTCAAAGCAGTGTGTGGAAGCAATAAGCAGTATATCAATGTAGTGTTTTAGTGCAATATATCAGACTGGTATAATGTGGGACAGTTGAAGTGTTAATGAATGAGTAGAAAATTTGATGGCATAAAGTGCAAGCTGAGGGTACTTACAGGAATCCTGTAGAGGCTGAGCAGGTTCATGCACGTCTGGACCATCTCCATCAGAGAAGCCGATAGCTCGAGAGCCTGCCCGGTGTACTCTATGGACGCCTGCAAATGTGTTGAGATGATCAGTGGTCTAGAAAACATAACTAAAATGAATTGAATGTGCAAGATGTAAAGTATGGTACATACTGGGGTCGGGCCTCGAACTCTGACAAGCTCATGACCAGCTGGTGCAGGCTTGATGGGAATCTGATAAGTCTCTCTAGAACGTCCCCAGTAGGTCATGGTAGTAGGCAGCTCTGGCCACCCTGCTCTCCGCCTCGTCTGGGAGCCTCTCATGTTATGGGCCTGAGTCGCCCTGGATCCTCCCGCTCTCTATGCTGCAGCTGCAGCTCTGTCTCTCTCACCCCCACAAGTGCTGGTCAGCGGCGACATGAGATATGTCTGAATGAAAGCAGTGTAATCGCCCTTAAGCCTGAAGAAGTCGGCATCCCAACCTCTGGTGAAGTCGATGATCTCCTGCATGGTGTACCTCTCGGTAACGCTCATGTACGTAGGAGGCGGCATCGGAACTATCGACTCAGGTAAGCCAAGGCTCTGTCACAGAAATCGCTCTCCTAGGAACCACGCCTAACAAACTGGGCCCTCGAGCAAGATCTGGAATTGGGAAGCCTCCCGAGCACCCGTGAACTGGTCTTTGACCCCGTCAGGCATCACTGCCCACAGTTGCCAGGTGATCTGCAATTAGTGAATATACAGATTTTTAGCTGCTATTAAAGATGTAATGTGAAGTAAAGCTGAAATAACTGTAAGGTTTGAAATACCTCTACTGAGGCCACAGTATCGAAGAATCGGCGAAAGAATGAAAATGACTCTCGGGGCCTCCGCTGGCATCTCCCGTCGTATCTGTGTGAATATGGTACCATGGGAGGTATCTCTACCTCTAGCTCTGGGGCAAGCCTCGGGAAGTAGGCGTACACCCATGGCTGCAGAAGGTGGAAGGGTAACAATGAGTATATCTATCGGATGTAAAGTAGTGTACAGATAAAACAGAAATCAGATAGTATGCAGTGTAGTAGACAATGCGTGCAGTGTACAGATAAAGCAGAAATCAGATGGTATATAGTGCAGTAGATAGTACGTGCAGTGCACAGATAAAGCAGAAATTAGATGGTATGCAGTGCAGTAGTGTAACAACGCCCGCGAGGGACCTCGCTACAGTTCGGACTCGATTTTGTTGCGGTTCTAAATCTCGAACCAAAGAGTCCAAATCCGGCAAATCGTTTTGAGAAAAAACTGATTTTTTTGAAAGAAGTGCCAAACATGGACTGCTTTGCCAGATAACAGAGTCGCCACCTAAATATTTTTTAAATGGGAAATTTAGGAAACCCTAACTCAGTGCCAAAGGCCACGTGTCCGTCATCACCAAAGTTGGCTCGGGAACTCGGGTACGATTGGGGAAGGTCACATCGTGAGCACCCCCGCTCGCCCGGTCAAAGACCGGCCTCTACTAACCATGATATCTGTTTTTGAAAACATTGTATGCTCTTATTCCGGTTATTAGCCTAGGTTACTATGTGATGCTCGCAGCAAATAAGTATAGACTGAGTCGCCTGAATTGGAACAAAACATTTGAAAATGGTTTGATGGTGCTACCCGCAGGTAGGCTAAAAAATGCGGATTTGCCACCCTCGGGTGGGCTTAGTAAAACATGATTGATGAATTGTTCCAATTCAGATAACTCAACCTCCACCCACAGGCATTCAAGGCAGTTATATCACATAAGCACATAGCCTCATGGTAAGCATGCTATCATGGCAACACTCACACGCATGCAAGGATGCTAAAGCATAAAACTCACCTAGTACTCCAAGCCAAAACAGAAGTTACGTTAGAAATCATGCATGATCCTAAGTATGCAGAAATGCCCAATGCAACACATGCAAAATGCAACTATAGCAGGCTCGGCTGTTCTAAACATGGCAGATGAAATGTTACAGCTATCAAGTACTCAACTCGGAATTGAAATGCTAATGCAGTTTGTATGATGCGCCGAGCCCGGTGCGTGCAAAACAGATGAATGATGCAAACATGCTGTCATACCGTTATGCTAATTGAAATATGCCCTATATCTAACCATCGTAAGCAGGTAAATAAAAGGGAGAAAGAATGGGGGTTGGAAAACATACACACACACACGCACACTTATTACATTTGTGCCCTCGCGCAGAGGGTCCGAATAAATATACAGTCCGAAATATACAGTCCGAAATAATGTACAGATTTCTAATTAATTAATAAATTAAACTAGGAAAGCAGTAAAACTGGCATGCAAGCTGTAGACACCCCATTTTTGACCGACCTTAAGACTCAGACGTCACCGATTGAGCGCTCGGTGGTGTTGCATATCGTGCTCGTTCAGAAGCCCCAGAGTCGCGGCCGTGCGCCTTGCCTCCGGACTTCCGAACTCTCTTCTGTGCCTTGTCTCGGTTTGCGAACCAGACTCGGTTTTCTCTGTTTTCTTTCCTGAGGGAAGGGAGTGGTCCTGTAGACCATCTCTCGGTGGCCGTGCGCTACTTTTCGTGGCCGTAGGCCATTTTTCCCATTTCGGAGCCCGGTTCCCGGTTTTCGGCCGTCAGGCCGTGTGCCTCGGCTCGGGACCGCCCAACCATCTCCGAGTTCTCCGATTTTTGGCTTGCACCACTGTTTTATAGTTCCGAGGAACCCTGGGGCCTCTGATGCCCACTTCGTGGCCTTATGCCACTTCCGGTGCCTGTAGCCAGTTTTCGGGACCTTGAATCGCGCGATTTTGGTCCCGAGCATTCATTTTGCATCAGTTATCTCCGGTTCTTGGCTAGTACCTCTGTTTTATCATATTGAGGAACCCTGGGGCCCCTGATGCCCACTTCGTGGCCGTACGCCACCTTCGGTGCTCATAGCCGGTTTTCGGGACCCCGAATTGCGCGGTTTGGGCCCCGAGCATTCATTTTGTATCGGTTTTCTCTGATTTTTGGCAGGAACCTCTGTTTTGTCATTCCGAGGGACACTGGAGTTGCAGATACCCACTTCGCTGCCGAACACCACTTCCGGCACCCGCAGCCCATTTTCGGGATCCCGAATGGCTCGGTTTTGGCCCCGAGCGTTCATTTCTCATTAGTTTTTGTTCAAATTTGGCAGGTATCTCTGTTTCAACATTGGGAAGATCACTGGAGGGTAGGAGGCCAGCAATTATCCCAGATAACCAGTTTCGCTCCTCCGGAGCCCGTTTTTCTCACTTCCGGGCCAATGTTGAACACCCTGGGGGTATTTTCTTCCAACCAAAGCTACATATCTGTGATCAGGGGACATGGGAGGACCCTAAAAACTACTGGTCAGCCAGAAATTCCAGGTTTCATTTTTGGACCTCTCCTTCAGATGCAATGTTGTGACTCCTGCTTCAGTGTTGCCACATTCCGACCATGGAACCTTGATCTACACACTTGGGAGGACACTTTGGCATACTGGTCGGCCAGAAAATCTTCTGTTCATTTTCTTGGGGTGGCCGGTCGGCTAGGCTGAGTGGCTGGCCGACCAGGTGGGGTGGCCGGCCGGCCACCTCCCAGAAATCTACCTGGCCGGCCAGCTTTCTGCTTTCCAGCTCAGTACAGTTGTCCGGATATTTTTGCCAAATATCTCCCCCATCCGGGGGATATTTTGGGAGGGAAAGCTTGGATGCTTTGCCCTCCCCTTTTACACCTTGTTTTGCCTATTTAAAGGAACCAAGGGCTCCTTTGCCTAGGTTAGAACATTTGCCTTCAGAACACTTAAGCAAAAACCCTAATCTCCATAGCCAAAACCTTCAAAAAAGCTTCAAGTCTTGCTTGATTTCTTCACCAACACCTAGCCTCACCATTCCAACTTTGATTCCAGCAGCTAGGAAGTGAATTTCAGAGGTTGAGAAGCCACAAATCCAAGCCAAGAAGCAAAGAAAGACAAGTCTTCAAGGGTAAGTATTCAAAACCAACTTTTGGGGCTTTTTCTTGATCTTTTTTTATACTCTAATTGGTTGAGAATTGGGGCTCCGACCCCTACTGCTTTTGTGCTCATTTTGAGCCCCTCTACAACATTGTAGAAGGGCTCAACTTCATTTGGTATTGTATATACTAGTTCCTTCAATATTCATCAAGATTGTCACATTTTTGCATGCTAAAATTAACCTATTTGTGTTGGTTTTTGGGGCTCCGACCCCTACTTCTTTCTTGCTTATTTTGAGCCCCTCTACAACATTGTAGAGGAGCTCAACTTCATTTGGCCATTGTATATACTAGTTCCTTCAATTTCATCAAGTATGCCATATTTTGTATCCAATTTTTGACCTATTGTGTTTGTTTTTGGGACTTCGACCCCTACTGGTTTTGGTCTTATTGTGACCCCCTTTACATGTTTCATGAAGAAGGTTTGGTCATTTGATGCATAGATTGCATGTCTTGTGTTATACCCTTTTGCGGCTCCATTTTGCCTTCCATTTTTGGCATGTTTGTCTTATGATTTAGAGGCTGCCATCTTCTGAATATATGCTTATTTTTGGGTCCTCTTTAATGTTGTAGAAGAAAGTTTGTCCATTTGCATTTTCTATATACCATCTCCCTTTATAATGCTCTTTTGGCCATTAATCTTGCGAGCTATTGTTGCCATATCTGTGCTTGCATTTTGGCCATGTTTATTACTGAAAAAATGCCATATTCGGGACTGCCTTGCTACTGTTATTGCTTCCATGATCATATTTTGCATGTATAGCATGGCTATAGGCCATTGCGGGGCTTAATTTCACATTTTCGGGATGATTGCATGCTTCGGTTGTTATTCCGTATCATTTCGGGGCTGTTTTACATCATTTGTGAGTGCTGAAATTCCATTACCATGCTTGCATATCATTTCCCATGTCATTCCGCCCTGCCTCGGTTTGCGTACCCGTGGGCACGCACTTCGAGGCACTCCGTTTTCATTCATCGGCATCCTATGTGAGTGCGGCTGAGGCCCTCTCGTGTCGGTGTAAGCCCAATTTGCATTTCCATTTCATTCTATCATTGCCTCGGTTTGCGTGCCTGTGGGCGCGCATTTCAAGGCACTCCGCTTTTTTATCCGACGGCCTCCTATGTGAGTAAGCTGAGGCTCTCCCATGTTGGTGTAAGTCCATCGCGGCATTCCGTGTGTCGTTTCATTCTTTCATCATCGCCTCGATTTGCGCGCCTGTGGGCGCGCGTTTCGAGGCACTTCGGTTTTATCCGATTTTCATTCTTTCATCATCGCCTCGATTTGCGCGCCTGTGGGCGCGCGTTTCGAGGCACTTCGGTTTTATCCGATTTTCATTCTTTCATCATCGCCTCGATTTGCGCGCCTGTGGGCACGCGTTTCGAGGCACTTCTATTTTATCCGATTTGCATCTCACATTATTGCCTCGGTTTGCGTGCCTGTGGGCGCGCATTTCGAGACATTTCGGTTTTACCCGATTTACATTTCATCATCGTCTCAGTTTGCGTACCCGTGAGTACGCACTTCGAGGCACCTCATTTTTATCATTCCGGCATCCCGTATGAGTGTGGCTGAGGCCTTCTCATGTTGATGTAAGCCCATCATTGCATTTCGTGCCTTTATGTCATCACCTCGGTTCGCGTGCCAGTGGGCACGCATTTCGAGGCATCTCATTCTCATAGCATCGTGCATGCTAGGTTGTATGTTAGTTGCATTTCATGCATATCATGCATATTGCACGAGAAACGAGGCACGTTTCGTACTCCGAGTAACGGAACGGGTCTCAATTCCCAGTTTACCGACACTCCGGATTATCCATGATGGAGTTAGGTTTTGGTATAGCATCCATCTGTATTCATCCCAATATTGAGTTGTGCAAATCGGCTCCTCGGCCATCATGCATCGATATGCGTGATTGGTGGTACGAGGATCGAGGCATGCATATATTTGTGAAATACATTGCTATGCCCTTTTCCTGCTCTCTGTTGCAGCGAATTGAAGAATCGGCAAATTTTCGGAACTCGGCGCGCATTTCGAGAAATATTGCAAACAGAGGCTGAATCGGGCATCTCAGTGGATTTCTGCACAACACAGTCCAGCATACATTGTATCAGAAGCGAGGCAGCCCCTGGCTTGCATGCCAGTTTTACTGCTTTCCTAGTTTAATTTATTAATTAATTAGAAATCTGTACATTATTTCGGACTGTATATTTCGGACTGTATATTTATTCGGACCCTCTGCGCGAGGGCACAAATGTAATAAGTGTGCGTGTGTGTGTGTATGTTTTCCAACCCCCATTTCTTTCTCCCTTTTATTTACCTGCTTACGATGGTTAGATATAGGGCATATTTCAATTAGCATAACGGTATGACAGCATGTTTGCATCATTCATCTGTTTTGCACGCACCGGGCTCGGCGCATCATACAAACTGCATTTGTATTTCAATTCCAAGTTGAGTACTTGATAGCTGTAGCATTTCACATGTCATCTTTAGAATAGCCGAGCCTGCTATAGTTGCATTTTGCATGTGTTGCATTAGGCATTTCAGCATAGTTAGGATCATGCATTGATTTCTAACCAGCTTCTGTTTTGGCTTGGAGTACTAGGTGAGTTTTATGCTTTAGCATCCTTGCATGCGTGTGAGTGTTGCCATGATAGCATGCTTACCATGAGGCTATGTGCTTATGTGATATAACTGCCTTGAATGCCTGTGGGTGGAGGTTGAGTTATCTGAATTGGAACAATTCATCAATCATGTTTTACTAAGCCCACCCGAGGGTGGCAAATCCGCGTTTTTAGCCTACCTGCGGGTAGCACCATCAAACCATTTTCAAATGTTTTGTTCCAATTCAGGCGACTTAGTCTATACTTGTTTGCTGCGAGCATCACATAGTAACCTAGGCTAATAACCGGAATAAGAGCATACAATGTTTTCAAAAACAGATATCATGGTTAGTAGAGGCCGGTCTTTGACCGGGCGAGCGGGGGTGCTCACGATGTGACCTTCCCCAATCGTACCCGAGTTCCCGAGCCAACTTTGGTGATGACGGACACGTGGCCTTTGGCACTGAGTTAGGGTTTCCTAAATTTCCCATTTAAAAAATATTTAGGTGGCGACTCTGTTATCTGGCAAAGCAGTCCATGTTTGGCGCTTCTTTCAAAAAATCAGTTTTTCTCAAAACGATTTGCCGGATTTGGACTCTTTGGTTCGAGATTTAGAACCGCAACAAAATCGAGTCCGAACTGTAGCGAGGTCCCTCGCGGCGTTGTTACAGTTTCTGGGGCTGCCTCGCTTCTGATACAATGTATGCTGGACTGTGTTGCGCAGAAATCCACTGAGATGCCCGATTTAGCCTCTGTTTGCAATATTTCTCGAAATGCGCGCCGGACTCCGAAAAGTGGTTGAGTTTGGATTTTGCTGCAACAGAGAGCAGGAAAGGGCATAGCAATGTATTTCACAAATATATGCATGCCTCGATTCTCGTGCCACCAATCACGCATATCGATGCATGATGGCCGAGGAGTCGAATTGCACAACTCAATATAGGGATGAATGCAGATGAATGCTAAAACAACACTTAACTCCATCATGGATAATCCGGAGTGTCGGTGACTTGGGAATTGAGACCCGTTTCGTTACTCGGAGTACGAAACGTGCCTCGTTTCCCGTGCAATATGCATGATATGCATGAAATGCAACTAACATACAACCTAGCATGCACGATGCTATGAGAATGAGATGCCTCGAAATGCGTGCCCACTGGCACGCGAACCGAGGTGATGACATAAAGGCACGAAATGCAATGATGGGCTTACACCAACATGAGAAGGCCTCAGACACACTCATACGGGATGCCGGAATGATAAAAAAAGAGGTGCCTCGAAGTGCGTGCTCACGGGCACGCAAACTGAGACGATGATGAAATGCAAATCGGATAAAACAGAGGGCCTCGAAATACGTGCCCACGGGCACGCAAACCGAGGTGATAATGTGAGATGCAAATCGGATAAAACAGAGGGCCTCGAAATACGTGCCCACGGGCACGCAAACCGAGGTGATAATGTGAGATGCAAATCGGATAAAAACAGAAGTGCCTCGAAGTGCGCGCCCACAGGTACGCAAATCGAGGCGATGATGAAAGATGAAAATAGGATAAAACCGAAGTGCCTCGAAACGCGCGCCCACAGGCGCGCAAATCGAGGCGATGATGAAAGAATGAAACGACACACGGAATGCGCGATGGACTTACACCAACATGGGAGAGCCTCACTCACTCACATAGGAGGCCGTCGGATAAAAAAAACGGAGTGCCTTGAAATGCGCGCCCACAGGCACGCAAACCGAGGCAATGATAGAATGAAATGGAAATGCAAATTGGGCTTACACCGACACGAGAGGGCCTCAGCCGCACTCACATAGGATGCCGATGAATGAAAACGGAGTGCCTCGAAGTGCGTGCCCACGGTACGCAAACCGAGGCAGGGCGGAATGACATGGGAAATGATATGCAAGCATGGCAATGGAATTTCAGCACTCACAATGATGTAAAACAGCCCCGAAATGATACGGAGTAACAACCGAAGCATGCAATCATCCCGAAAATGTGAAATTAAGCCCCGCAATGGCCTATAGCCATGCTATACATGCAAAATGATCATGGCAGCAATAACAGTAGCAAGGCAGTCCCGAATATGGCATTTTTTCAGTAATAAACATGGCCAAAATGCAAGCACAGATATGGCAACAATAGCTCGCAAGATTAATGGCCAAAAGAGCATTATAAAGGGAGATGGTATATAGAAAATGCAAATGGACAAACTTTCTTCTACAACATTAAAGAGGACCCAAAAATAAGCATATATGAAGAAGATGGAAGCCTCTAAATCATAAGACAAACATGCCAGAAATGGAAGGCAAAATGGAGCCGCAAAAGGGTATAACACAAGACATGCAATCTATACAT
>JAPPVO010005896.1:0-86350 GCA_030407325.1 Camellia japonica | reverse complement strand
GTGCAGTTTACACTCGCGGTGTTTTCCGCAGCGCATTGTTTTGTGCAGTTTGCACTCGTGCAATTTTGCGCACCGCACTGTTTTGTGCAGTTTACACTCGCGCTATTTTGCGCAGCGCACTGTTTTGTGCAGTTTACACTCGCGCTATTTTGCGCACCGCACTGTTTTGTGCAGGTTACACTCGCGCTATTTTGCGCAGCGCACTGTTTTGTGCAGTTTATCACTCGCGCTATTTTGTGCAACGCACTGTTTTGTGCAGTTTACACTCGCGCTATTTTGCACAGCGCACGGTTTTGTGCAGTTTATCACTCGCTCTGTTTTGCGCACCGCACTGTTTTGTGCAGTTTACACTCGCGCTATTTTGCGCAGCACACTGTTTTGTGCAGTTTACACTCGCGCTATTTTGCGCACCGCACTATTTTGTGCTGGTTACACTCGCGCTATTTTGCGCTGCGCACTGTTTTGTGCAGTTTACACTCGCGCTATTTTGCGCACCACACTGTTTTGTGCAGTTTACACTCGCGCTATATTGCGCTGGGCACTGTTTTGTGCAACTTATACTCGCGTATTTTGCGCACCGCACTGTTTTGTGCAGTTTACAATCGCGCTATTTTGCGCAACGCACTGTTTTGTGCAGTTTATGCCTCGCGCTATTTAGCGCACCGCACTGTTTTGTGCAGTTTA
The DNA here is from genome assembly GCA_030407325.1 of Camellia japonica. Classification (NCBI taxonomy): domain Eukaryota; kingdom Viridiplantae; phylum Streptophyta; class Magnoliopsida; order Ericales; family Theaceae; genus Camellia; species Camellia japonica. The sequence continues at coordinate 85,666 of JAPPVO010005896.1, read as the reverse complement.
CACTCGCGCTACTTTGCGCAGCGCACTGTTTTTTGCAATTTATCACTCGCGCTATTTTGCGCAGTGCACTGTTTTGTGCAGTTTATCACTCGCGCTATTTTGTGCATCGCACTGTTTTGTGCAGTTTAGACTCGCGCTGTTGTGCGCAGCGCACTGTTTTGTGCAATTTATAAATCGCTCTATTTTGCGCACCGCACTGTTTTGTGCAGTTTATCACTCGCGCTATTTTGCGCACCGCACTGTTTTGTGCAGTTTACACTCGCGCTATTTTGCACACCGCACTGTTTTGTGCAGGTTACACTCGCGCTATTTTGCGCAGCGCCCTATTTTGTGCAGTTTATCACTTGCGCTATTTTGCGCATCGCACTGTTTTGTGCCGTTTACAATCGCGCTATTTTGCGCAGCGCACTGTTTTGTGCAGTTTGTCACTCGCTCTATTATGCGCACCACACTGTTTTGTGCAGTTTACACTCGCACTGTTTTGTGCAGTTTACACTCGCGCTATTTTGCGCACCGCACTGTTTTGTGCAGGTTACACTCGCGCTATTTTGCGTTGCGCACTGTTTTGTGCAGTTTACACTCGCGCTATTTTGCGCAACGCACTGTTTTGTGCAGTTTACACTCGCGATATTTTGCGCACCGCACTGTTTTGTGCAGTTCACACGCGCTATTTTGCGCAGCGCACTGTTTTGTACAGTTTATCACTCGCGCTATTTTGTGCATCGCACTGTTTTGTGCAGTTTAGACTCGCGCTATAGTGCGCAGCGCACTGTTTTGTGCAATTTATAAATCGCTCCATTTTGCGCACTGCACTGTTTTGTGCAGTTTACACTGGCGCTATTTTGCGCAGCGCACTGTTTTGTGCAATTTACACTCGTGCTATTTTGCGCACCGCACTGTTTTGTGCAGTTTACACTAGCGCTATTTTGCACACCGCACTGTTTTGTGCAGTTTACACTCGCGCTATTTCGTGCAGTTTACACTCGTGCTATTTGGCGCAGCGCGCTATTTTGTGCAGCTTACACCCGCGATATTTTGCGCACCGCACTGTTTTGTGCAGTTTACACTCGCGCTATTTTGCGCAGCAGACTGTTTTGTGCAGTTTACACTCGCGCTATTTTGCGCACCGCACTGTTTTGTGCTGGTTACACTCGCGCTATTTTGCGCTGCGCACTGTTTTGTGCAGTTTACACTCGCGCTATTTTGCGCACCACACTGTTTTGTGCAGTTTACACTCGCGCTATATTGCGCAGGGCACTGTTTTGTGCAACTTACACTCGCGTATTTTGCGCACCGCACTGTTTTGTGCAGTTTACACTCGCGCTATTTTGCGCAGCGCACTGTTTTGTGCAGTTTATCCCTCGCGCTATTTTGCGCACCGCACTGTTTTGTGCAGTTTACACTCGCACTACTTTGCGCAGCGCACTGTTTTTTGCAATTTATCACTCGCGCTATTTTGCGCAGCGCACTGTTTTGTGCAGTTTATCACTCGCGCTATTTTGCGCACCGCACTGTTTTGTGCAGTTTAGACTCGCACTGTTGTGCGCAGCGCACTGTTTTGTGCAATTTATAAATCGCTCTATTTTGCGCACCGCACTGTTTGTGTGTAATCACTCGCGCTATTTTGCGCACCGCACTGTTTTGTGCAGTTTACACTCGCGCTATTTTGCGCACCGCACTGTTTTGTGCAGGTTACACTCGTGCTATTTTGCGCAGCGCCCTATTTTGTGCAGTTTATCACTTGCGCTATTTTGCGCATCGCATTGTTTTGTGCCGTTTACAATCGCGCTATTTTGCGCAGCGCACTGTTTTGTGCAGTTTGTCACTCGCTCTATTTTGCGCAGCACACTGTTTTGTGCAGTTTACACTCGCACTGTTTTGTGCAGTTTACACTCGCGCTATTTTGCGCACCGCACTGTTTTGTGCAGGTTACACTCGCGCTATTTTGCGCTACGCACTGTTTTGTGCAGTTTACACTCGCGCTATTTTGCGCAACGCACTGTTTTGTGCAGTTTACACTCGCGATATTTTGCGCACCGCACTATTTTGTGCAGTTCACACGCGCTATTTTGCGCAGCGCACTGTTTTGTACAGTTTATCACTCGCGCTATTTTGTGCATCGCACTGTTTTGTACAGTTTAGACTCGCGCTATAGTGCGCAGCGCACTGTTTTGTGCAATTTATAAATCGCTCCATTTTGCGCACCGCACTGTTTTGTGCAGTTTACACTGGCGCTATTTTGCGCAGCGCACTGTTTTGTGCAATTTACACTCGTGCTATTTTGCGCACCGCACTGTTTTGTGCAGTTTACACTGGCGCTATTTTGCACACCGCACTGTTTTGTGCAGTTTACACTCGCGCTATTTTGCGCAGTGCGCTGTTTTGTGCAGTTTACACTCGTGTTATTTGGCGCAGCGCGCTATTTTGTGCAGCTTACACCCGCGATATTTTGCGCACCGCACTGTTTTGTGCAGTTTACACTCGCGCTATTTTGCGCAGCGCAATATTTTGTGCAGTTTATCACTCGCGCTATTTTGCGCAGCGCACTGTTTTGTTCAGTTTATCACTCGCGCTATTTTGGGCCGCGCACTGTTTTGTGCAGTTTATCACTCGCGCTATTTTGCGCACCGCACTGTTTTGTGCTGTTTACACTCGCGCTATTTTGCGCAGCGCACTGTTTATTGCGGTTTATCACTCGCGATATTTTGCGCACCGCACAGTTTTGTGCAGTTTACACTCGCGCAATGTTGCGCAGCGCACTGCTTTCTGCAGTTTATCACTCGCGCTATTTTGGGCAGCGCACTGTTTTGTGCAGTTTACACTCGTGCTATTTTGCGCAGCGCACTATTTTGTGCAGTTTATCACTCGCGCTATTTTCCGCAGCGCACTGTTTTGTGCAGTTTATCACTCGCGCTATTTTGCGCACCGCACTGTTTTGTGCAGTTTACACTCGCGCAATTTTGCGCAGCGCACGGTTTTGTGCAGTTTATCACTCGCGCTATTTTGCGCACCGCACTGTTTTGTGCAGTTTACACTCGCGCTATTTTGCGCAGTGCACTGTTTTGTGCAGTTTATCACTCGCTATATTTTGCGCACCGCACTGTTTTGTGCAGTTTAAACTCGTGCTATGTTGCGCAGCGCACTATTTTGTGCAGTTTATCACTCGCGCTATTTTACGCACCGCACTGTTTTGTGCAGTTTACACTCGCGCTATTTTGCGCAGCGCACTGTTTTGTACAGTTTATCACTCGCGCTATTTTGCCCAGCGCGCTATTTTGTGCAGTTTACACTCGCGCTATTTTGCGCAGCGCACTGTTTTGTGTAGTTCATCACTCGCGCAATTTTGCGCATCGCACTGTTTTGTGCAGTTTACACTCGCACTACTTTGCGCAGCGCACGGTTTTGTGCAGTTTATCACTCACGCTATATTGCGCACCGCACGGTTTTTTGCAGTTTACACTCGCGCTATTTTGCGCAGCACACTGTTTTGTGCAATTTACACTCGCGCTATTTTGCGCACCGCACTGTTTTGTGTAGTTTACACTGGCGCTATTTTACGCACCGCACTGTTTTGTGCAGTTTACACTCGGGCAATTTTCCGCAGCGCGCTGTTTTGTGCGGTTTATCACTCGCGCTACATTGCGCAGCGCACTGTTTTGTGTAGCTTACATTCGCGCTATTTTGCGCACCACACTGTTTTGTGCAGTTTACACTCGCGCTATTTTGCGCAGCGCTGTTTTGTGCAGTTTACACTGGTGCTATTTGGCGCAGCGCACTGTTTTGTGCAGCATAAACTCGCGATATTTTGTGCACCGCACTGTTTTGTGCAGTTTGCACTCGCGCTATTTTGCGCAGCGCAATGTTTTGTGCAGTTTATCACTCGCGCTATTTTGCGCACCGCACTGTTTTGTGCAGTTTACACTTGCGCTATTTTGCGCAGCGCACTGTTTTGTGCAGTTTATCACTCGCGCTATTTTGCGCAGCGCACTGTTTTGTTCAGTTTATCACTCGCGCTATTCTACGCAGGGCACTGGTTTGTGCAGTTTATCACTCGCGCTATTTTGCGTAGCGCACTGTTTTGTGCACCGCACTGTTTTGTGCAGTTTACACTCGCGCTATTTTACGCACCGCACTGTTTTGTGCAGTTTACACTCGCGCTATTTTGCGCAGCGCACTGTTTTGTGCAGTTTACACTCGCACTGTTTTGTGCAGTTTGCACTATCGCTATTTTGCGTAGCGCACTGTTTTGTGCAGTTTATCACTCGCGCTATTTTGCGCAGCGCACTGTTTTGTGCAGTTTACACTCGCGCTATTTTGCGCAGCGCACTGTTTTGTGCAGTTTATCACTCCCTCTATTTTGCGCAGCGCACTGTTTTGTTCAGTTTACACTCGCGCTATTTTACGCAGCGCACTGTTTTGTGCAGTTTACACTTGCGCTATTTTGCGCAGCGCACTGTTTTGTGCAGTTTACACTCGTGCTATGTTGCGCAGCGCACTGTTTTGTGTAGTTTATCACTCGCGCTATTTTGCGCACCGCACTGTTTTGTGCAGTTTACACTCGCGCTATTTTGCGCACCGCACTGTTTTGTGCAGTTTACACTCGCGGTATTTTCCGCAGCGCATTGTTTTGTGCAGTTTACACTCGCGCAATTTTGCGCACCGCACTGTTTTGCGCAGTTTACACTCGCGCTGTTTTGCGCAGCGCACTGTTTTGTGCAGTTTACACTCGCGCTATTTTGCGCACCGCACTGTTTTGTGCAGGTTACACTCGCGCTATTTTGCGCAGCGCACTGTTTTGTGCAGTTTATCACTCGCGCTATTTTGCGCAACGCACTATTTTGTGCAGTTTACACTCGCGCTATTTTGCACAACGCACGGTTTTGTGCAGTTTATCACTCGCTCTATTTTGCACACCGCACTGTTTTGTGCAGTTTACACTCGCGCTATTTTGCGCAGCACACTGTTTTGTGCAGTTTACACTCGCGCTATTTTGCGCACCGCACTGTTTTGTGCTGGTTACACTCGCGCTATTTTGCGCTGCGCACTGTTTTGTGCAGTTTACACTCGCGCTATTTTGCACACCACACTGTTTTGTGCAGTTTACACTCGCGCTATATTGCGCAGGGCACTGTTTTGTGCAACTTACACTCGCGTATTTTGCGTGCCGCACTGTTTTTTGCAGTTTACACTCGCGCTATTTTGCGCAGCGCACTGTTTTGTGCAGTTTATCCCTCGCGGTATTTTGCGCACCGCACTGTTTTGTGCAGTTTACACTCGCGCTACTTTGCGCAGCGCACTATTTTTTGCAATTTATCACTCGCGCTATTTTGCGCAGCGCACTGTTTTGTGCAGTTTATCACTCGCGCTATTTTGTGCATCGCACTGTTTTGTGCAGTTTAGACTCGCGCTATTGTGCGCAACACACTGTTTTGTGCAATTTATAAATCGCTCTATTTTGCGCACCGCACTGTTTTGTGCAGTTTATCACTCGCGCTATTTTGCGCACCGCACTGTTTTGTGCAGTTTACACTCGCGCTATTTTGCGCACCGCACTGTTTTGTGCAGTTTACACTCGCGCTATTTTGCGCAGCGCACTGTTTGGTGCAGTTTATCACTCGCGCTATATTGCGCAGTGCATTGTTTTGTGCAGCTTACACTCGCGCTATTTTGCGCACCGCACTGTTTTGTGCAGTTTACACTCGCGCTATTTTGCTCAGCGCACTGTTTTGTGCAGTTTATCACTCGCGCTATTTGGCGCAACGCACTGTTTTGTGCAGCTTACACTCGCGATATTTTGCGCACCGCACTGTTTTGTGCAGTTTATCACTCGCGCTATTTTGCGCACCGCACTATTTTGTACAGTTTACACTCGCGCTATTTTCCGCACCGCACTGTTTTGTGCATTTTACACTCGCGCTATTTTGCGCACCGCACTGTTTTGTGCAGTTTGCACTCGCGCTATTTTGCGCACCGCACTGTTTTGTGCAGGTTACACTCGCGCTATTTTGCGCAGCGCCCTGTTTTGTGCAGTTTATCACTTGCGCTATTTTGCGCATCGCACTGTTTTGTGCTGTTTACACTCGCGCTATTTTGCGCATCGCACTATTTTGTGCAGTTTATCACTCGCTCTATTTTGCGCACCGCACTATTTTGTGTAGTTTACACTCGCACTGTTTTGTGCAGTTTACACTCGCGCTATTTTGCGCAGCGCGCTGTTTTGTGCAGTTTACACTCGTGCTATTTGGCGCAGCGCACTGTTTTGTGCTGCTTACACTCGCGATATTTTGCGCACCGCACTGTTTTGTGCAGTTTACACTCGCGCTATTTCGCGCAGCGCAATGTTTTGTGCAGTTTATCACTCGCGCTATTTTGCGCAGCGCACTGTTTTGTTCAGTTTATCACTCGCGCTATTTTGCGCAGCGCACTGTTTTGTGCAGTTTATCACTCGCTCTATTTTGCACACCGCACTGTTTTGTGCAGTTTACACTCGTGCTATTTTGCGTAGCGCACTGTTTTGTGCAGTTTACAGTCGCGCTATTTTGCGCACCGCACGGTTTTGTGCAGGTCACACTCGCGCTATTTTGCGCAGCGCACTATTTTGTGCAGCTTACACTCGCGCTATTTTGTGTAACGCACTGTTTTGTGCAGTTTACACTCGCGCTATATTGCGGAGCGCACTGTTTTGTGCAGTTTACACTCGCGATATTTTGCACACCGCACTGTTTTGTGCTGTTTACACACGCGTTATTTTGCGCAGCGCACTATTTTGTGCAGTTTATCACTCGCGCTATTTTGCGCACCGCACTATTTTGTGCAGTTTACACTCACGCTATGTTGCGCAGCACACTATTTTGTGTAGTTTATCACTCGCGCTATTTTGCGCAGCGCACTGTTTTGTGCAGTTTACACTCGCGCTATTTTGCGCACCGCACTGTTTTGTGTTGTTTACACTCGCGGTATTTTCCACAGCGCATTGTTTTGTGCAGTTTACACTCGCGTAATTTTGCGCACCGCACTGTTTTGCGCAGTTTACACTCGCGCTATTTTGCGCAGCGCACTGTTTTGTGCAGTTTACACTCACGCTATTTTGCGCACCGCACTGTTTTGTGCAGGTTACACTCGCGCTATTTTGCGCAGCGCACTGTTTTGTGCAGTTTATCACTCGCGCTATTTTGCGCAACGCACTGTTTTGTGCAGTTTACACTCGCGCTATTTTGCACAGCGCACGGTTTTGTGCAGTTTATCACTCGCTCTATTTTGCGCACCGCACTGTTTTGTGCAGTTTACACTCGCGCTATTTTGCGCAACACACTGTTTTGTGCAGTTTACACTCGCGCTATTTTGCGCACCGCACTGTTTTGTGCTGGTTACACTCGCGCTATTTTGCGCTGCGCACTGTTTTGTGCAGTTTACACTCGCGCTATTTTGCGCACCACACTGTTTTGTGCAGTTTATACTCGCGCTATATTGCGCAGGGCACTGTTTTGTGCAACTTATACTCGCGTATTTTGCGCACCGCACTGTTTTGTGCTGTTTACACTCGCGCTATTTTGCGCAACGCACTGTTTTGTGCAGTTTATCCCTCGCGCTATTTAGCGCACCGCACTGTTTTGTGCAGTTTACACTCGCGCTACTTTGCGCAGCGCACTGTTTTTGCAATTTATCACTCGCGCTATTTTGCGCAGCGCACTGTTTTGTGCAGTTTATCACTCGCGCTATTTTGTGCATCGCACTGTTTTGTGCAGTTTAGACTCGCGCTGTTGTGCGCAGCGCACTGTTTTATGCAATTTATAAATCGCTCTATTTTGCGCACCGCACTGTTTTGTGCAGTTTATCACTCACGCTATTTTGCGCACCGCACTGTTTTGTGCAGTTTACACTCGCGCTATTTTGCGCACCGCACTGTTTTGTGCAGTTTACACTCGCGCTATTTTGCGCAGCGCACTGTTTGGTGCAGTTTATCACTCGCGCTATATTGCGCAGCGCACTGTTTTGTGCTGCTTACACTCGCGCTATTTTGCACACCGCACTGTTTTGTGCAGTTTACACTCGCGCTATTTTGCTCAACGCACTGTTTTGGGCTGTTTATCACTCGCGCTATTTGGCGCAACGCACTATTTTGTGCAGCTTACACTCGCGATATTTTGCGTTCCGCACTATTTTGTGCAGTTTATCACTCGCGCTATTTTGCGCACCGCACGGTTTTGTACAGTTTACACTCGCGCTATTTTCCGCACCGCACTGTTTTGTGCAGTTTACACTAGCGCTATTTTGCGCATCGCACTGTTTTGTGCAGTTTGCACTCGCGCTATTTTGCGCACCGCACTGTTTTGTGCAGGTTACACTCGCGCTATTTTGCGCAGCGCCCAGTTTTGTGCTGTTTATCACTTGCGCTATTTTGCGCATCGCACTATTTTGTGCTGTTTACACTCGCGCTATTTTGCGCAGCGCACTGTTTTGTGCAGTTTGTCACTCGCTCTATTTTGCGCACCACACTATTTTGTGCGTTTTACACTCGCACTGTTTTGTGCAGTTTACACTCGCGCTATTTTGCGCACCGCACTGTTTTGTGCAGGTTACACTCGCGCTATTTTGCGCTGCGCACTGTTTTGGGCAGTTTACACTCGCGCTATTTTGCAAAACGCACTGTTTTGTGCAGTTTACACTCGCGATATTTTGCGCACCGCACTGTTTTGTGCAGTTCACAAGCGCCATTTTGCGCAGCGCACTATTTTCTGCAGTTTATCACTAGCGCTATATTGCGCACCGCACGGTTTTGTGCAGTTTACACTGGCGCTATCTTACGCAGCGCACTGTTTTGTGCAATTTACACTCGCGCTATTTTGCGCACCGCACTGTTTTGTGCAGTTTACACTGGCGCTATTTTGCACACCGCACTGTTTTGTGCAGTTTACACTCGCGCTATTTTGCGCAGCGCGCTGTTTTGTGCAGTTTACACTCGTGCTCCTTGGCGCAGCGCACTGTTTTGTGCAGCTTACACTCGCGATATTTTGCGCACCGCACTGTTTTGTGTAGTTTACACTCGCGCTATTTTGCGCAGCGCAATGTTTTGTGCAGTTTATCACTCGCGCTATTTTGCGCAGCGCACTGTTTTGTTCAGTTTATCACTCGCGCTATTTTGCGCAGCGCACTGTTTTGTGCAGTTTACACTTGCTCTATTTTGCACACCGCACTGTTTTGTGCAGTTTACACTCGCGCTATTTTGCGTAGCGCACTGTTTTGTGCAGTTTACAGTCACGCTATTTTGCGCACCGCACGGTTTTGTGCAGGTCACACTCGCGCTATTTTGCACAGCGCACTGTTTTGTGCAGTTTACACTCGCGCAATTTTGTGTAACGCACTGTTTTCTGCAGTTTACACTCGCGCTATATTGCGCAGCGCACTGTTTTCTGCAGCTTACACTCGCGATATTTTGTGCACCGCACTGTTTTGTGCAGTTTACACTCGCACTATTTTGCGCACCGCACTGTTTTGTGCAGGTTACACTCGCGCTATGTTGCGCAGCGCACTGTTTTGTGTAGTTTATCACTCGCGCTATTTTGCGCACCGCACTGTTTTGTGCAGTTTACGCTCGCGCTATGTTGCGCACCGCACTATTTTGTGCAGTTTACACTCGCGGTATTTTCCGCAGCGCATTGTTTTGTGCAATTTTGCGCACCGCACTGTTTTGTGCAGTTTACACTCGCGCTATTTTGCGCAGCGCACTGTTTGTGCAGTTTACACTCGCGCTATTTTGCGCACCGCACTGTTTTGTGCAGGTTACACTCGCGTTATTTTGCGCAGCGCACTGTTTTGTGCAGTTTATCACTCGCGCTATTTTGCGCAACACACTGTTTTGTGCAGTTTACACTCGCGCTATTTTGCACAGTGCACGGTTTTGTGCAGTTTATCACTCGCTCTATTTTGCGCACCGCACTGTTTTGTGCAGTTTACACTCGCGCTATTTTGCGCAGCACACTATTTTGTGCAGTTTACACTCACGCTATTTTGCGCACCGCACTGTTTTGTGCTGGTTACACTCGCGCTATTTTGCGCTGCGCACTGTTTTGTGCAGTTTACACTCGCGCTATTTTGCGCACCACACTGTTTTGGCAGTTTACACTCGCGCTATATTGCGCAGGGCACTGGTTTTCTGCAACTTACACTCGCGTATTTTGCGCACCGCACTTTTTGTGCATTTACACTCGCTTTTGCGCTGCGCACTGTTTGTGCAGTTTATCCCTCCGCTATTTTGCCACCGCACTGTTTTGTGCAGTTTACATCGCGCTACTTTGCGTAGCGCACTGTTTTTTGCAATTTATCACTCGCGCTATTTTGCGCAGCGCACTATTTTGTGCAGTTTATCACTCGCGCTATTTTGTGCATCGCACTGTTTTGTGCAGTTTAGACTCGCGCTATTGTGCGCAGCGCACAGTTTTGTGCAATTTATATATCGCTCTATTTTGCGCACCGCACTATTTTCTGCAGTTTATCACTCGCGCTATTTTGCGCACCGCACTGTTTTGTGCAGTTTACACTCGCGCTATTTTGCGCACTGCACTGTTTTGTGCAGTTTACAATCGCGCTATTTTGCGCAGCGCACTTTTGGTGCAGTTTATCACTCGCGCTATATTGCGCAGCGCACTGTTTTGTGCAGCTTACACTCGCGCTATTTTGCGCACCGCACTGTTTTGTGCAGTTTACACTCGCGCTATTTTGCTCAGCGCACTGTTTTGTGAAATTTATCACTCGCGCTATTTGGCGCAACGCACTGTTTTGGGCAGCTTACACTCGCGATATTTTGCGCACCGCACTGTTTTGTGCAGTTTATCACTCGCGCTATTTTGCGCACCACCCTGTTTTGTACAGTTTACACTCGCGCTATTTTCCGCACCGCACTGTTTTGTGCAGTTTACACTCGCGCAATTTTGCGCACCGTACAGTTTTGTGCAGTTTGCACTCGCGCTATTTTGCGCACCGCACTGTTTTGTGCAGGTTCCACTCGCGCTATTTTGCGCAGCGCCCTATTTTGTGCAGTTTATCACTTGCGCTATTTTGCGCATCGCACTGTTTTGTGCTGTTTACAATTGCGCTATTTTGCGCAGCGCACTGTTTTGTGCAGTTTGTCACTCGCTCTATTTTGCGCACCACACTGTTTTGTGCAGTTTACACTCGCACTGTTTTGTGCAGTTTACACTCGCGCTATTTTGCGCACCGCACTGTTTTGTGCAGGTTACACTCGCGCTATTTTGCGCTGCGCACTGTTTTGTGCAGTTTACACTCGCGCTATTTTGCGCAACGCACTGTTTTGTGCAGTTTACACTCGCGATATTTTGCGCACCACTCTGTTTTGTGCAGTTCACACGCGCTATTTTGCGCAGCGCACTGTTTTGTGTAGTTTATCACTCGCGCTATTTTGTGCATCGCACTGTTTTGTGCAGTTTAGACTCGCGCTATAGTGCGCAGCGCACTGTTTTGTGCAATTTATAAATCGCTCTATTTTGCGCACCGCACTGTTTTGTGCAGTTTACACTGGCGCTATTTTGCGCAGCGCACTGTTTTGTGCAATTTACACTCGTGCTGTTTTCCGCACCGCACTGTTTTGTGCAGTTTACACTCGCCCTATTTTGCGCAGAGCGCTGTTTTGTGCAGTTTACACTCGTGCTATTTGGCGCAGCGCGCTATTTTGTGCAGCTTACACCCGCGATATTTTGCGCACCGCACTGTTTTGTGCAGTTTACACTCGCTCTATTTTGCGCAGCGCAATGTTTTGTGCAGTTTATCACTCGTGCTATTTTGCGCAGCGCACTGTTTTGTTCAGTTTATCACTCGCGCTATTTTGGGCCGCGCACTGTTTTGTGCAGTTTATCACTCGCGCTATTTTGCGCACCGCACTGTTTTGTGCTGTTTACACTCGCGCTATTTTGCGCAGCGCACTGTTTTGTGCGGTTTATCACTCGCGATATTTTGCGCACCGCACTGTTTTGTGCAGTTTACACTCGCGCAATGTTGCGCAGCGCACTGTTTTGTGTAGTTTATCACTCGCGCTATTTTGGGCAGCGCACTGTTTTGTGCAGTTTACACTCGTGCTATTTTGCGCAGCGCACTGTTTTGTGCTGTTTATCACTCGCGCTATTTTTCGCAGCGCACGGTTTTGTGCAGTTTATCACTCGCGCTATTTTGCGCACCGCACTGTTTTGTGCAGTTTACACTCGCGCAAGTTTGTGCAGCGCACGGTTTTGTGCAGTTTATCACTCGCGCTATTTTGCGCACCGCACTGTTTTGTGCAGTTTACACTCGCACTATTTTGCGCAGTGCACTGTTTTGTGCAGTTTATCACTCGCTATATTTTGCGCACCGCACTGTTTTGTGCAGTTTAAACTCGTGCTATGTTGCGCAGCGGACTATTTTGTGCAGTTTATCACTCGCGCTATTTTACGCACCGCACTGTTTTGTGCAGTTTACACTCGCGCTATTTTGCGCAGCGCGCTGTTTTGTGCAGTTTACACTCGCGCTATTTTGCGCAGCGCACTGTTTTGTGCAGTTTATCACTCGCGCAATTTTGCGCATCGCACTGTTTTGTGCAGTTTACACTCGCACTATTTTGTGCAGCGCACGGTTTTGTGCAGTTTATCACTCACGCTATATTGCGCAGCACACTGTTTTGTGCAATTTACACTCGCGCTATTTTGCGCACCGCACTGTTTTGTGTAGTTTACACTGGCGCTATTTTACGCACCGCACTGTTTTGTGCAGTTTACACTCGGGCAATTTTCCGCACCGCGCTGTTTTGGGCGGTTTATCACTCGCGCTACATTGCGCAGCGCACTGTTTTGTGCAGCTTACACTTGCGTTATTTTGCGCACCGCACTGTTTTGTGCAGTTTACACTCGCGCTATTTTGCGCAGCGCGCTGTTTTGTGCAGTTTACACTCGTGCTATTTGGCGCAGCGCACTGTTTTGTGCAGCATACACTCGCGATATTTTGTGCACCGCACTGTTTTGTGCAGTTTGCACTCGCGCTATTTTGCGCAGCGCAATGTTTTGTGCAGTTTATCACTCGCGCTATTTTGCGCACCGCACTATTTTGTGCAGTTTACACTCGCGCTATTTTGCGCAGCGCACTGTTTTGTGCAGTTTATCACTCGCGCTATTTTGCGCAGCGCACTGTTTTGTTCAGTTCATTACTCGCGCTATTCTGCGCAGTGCACTGTTTTGTGCAGTTTATCACTCGCGCTATTTTGCGTAGCGCACTGTTTTGTGCACCGCACTGTTTTGTGCAGTTTACACTCGCGCTATTTTGCACAGTGCACTGTTTTGTGCAGTTTATCACTCGCGATATTTTGCGCACCGCACTATTTTGTGCAGTTTACACTCGCACTATGTTGCGCAGCGCACTATTTTGTGCAGTTTATCCTTCGCACTATTTTACGCACCGCACTGTTTTGTGCAGTTTACACTCGCGCTATTTTGCGCAGCGCACTGTTTTGTGCAGTTTATCACACGCGCTATTTTGCGCAGCGCACTGTTTTGTGCAGTTTACACTCGCACTATTTTGCGCAGCGCACTGTTTTGTGCAGTTTATCACTCGCGCTATTTTGCGCAGCGCACTGTTTTGTGCAGTTTATCACTCGTGCAATTTTGCGCATCGCACTGTTTGTGCAATTTACACTGGCGCTATTTTGCGCAGCGCACGGTTTTGTGCAGTTTATCACTCCCGCTATATTGCGCACCGCACTGTTTTGTGCAGTTTGCACTCGCGCTATTTTGCGCAGCACACTGTTTTGTGCAATTTACACTCGCGCTATTTTGCATACCGCACTGTTTTGTGCAGTTTACACGGGCGCTATTTTGCGCAGCGCACTGTTTTGTGCGGTTTATCACTCGTGCTATATTGCGCTGCGCACTGTTTTGTGCAGCTTACACTCGCGTTATTTTGCGCACGGCACTGTTTTGTGCAGTTTACACTCGCGCTATTTTGCGCCGCGCGCTGTTTTGTGCAGTTTACACTCGTGCTATTTGGCGCAGCGCACTGTTTTGTGCAGCTTACACTCGCGATATTTTGCGCACCGCACTGTTTTGTGCAGTTTACACTCGCGCTATTTTGCGCAGCGCAATGTTTTGTGCAGTTTATCACTCGCGCTATTTTGCGTACCACACTATTTTGTGCAGTTTACACTCGCGCTATTTTGCGCAGCGCACTATTTTGTGCAGCTTACACTCGCTATATTTTGCGCACCGCACCGTTTTGTGCAGTTTACACTCGCGCTATTCTGCGCAGCGCACTGTTTTGTGCAGTTTATCACGCGCGCCATTTGGCGCACCGCACTGTTTTGTGCAGTTTACACTCGCGCTATTTTGCGCAGCGCATTGTTTTATGCAGTTTATCACTCGCGCTATTTTGCTCAGCGCACTGTTTTGTGCTGTTTACACTCGCGCTATTTTGCGCAGCGCAATGTTTTGTGCAGTTTATCAGTCGCGATATATTGCACACCGCACTGTTTTGTGCCGTTTACACTGGCGCTATTTTGCGCAGCGCACTGTTTTGTGCAGTTTATCACTCGCACTATTTTGCGCGGAGCACTGTTTTGTGCAGTTTACACTCGCGCTATTTTTGCGCGTCGCACTATTTTGCGCAGTTTATCACTCGCGTTATTTTGCGCGTCGTCCTGTTTTACGCATCGCGCTGTTTTGTGCAGTTTATCACTCGCGGCATTTTGCGCAGCGCACTGTTTTGTGCAGTTTATCACACGCGCTATTTTGCGCACCGCACTGTTTTGTGCAGTTTACACTCGCACTATTTTGTGCAGCGCACTGGTTTGTGCAGTTTATCACTTGCGCTATTTTGCGCAGTGCACTGTTTTGTGCAGTTTATCACTCGCGCAATTTTGCGCATCGCACTGTTTTGTGCAATTTACACTCGCGCTATTTTGCGCCGCGCACGGTTTTGTGCAGTTTATCACTCCCGCTATATTGCGCACCGCACTGTTTTGTGCAGTTTACACTCGCTCTATTTTGCGCAGCACACTGTTTTGTGCAATTCATCACTCGCGCTATTTTGCACCGCGCACTGTGTCGTGTAGTTTAGACTCGCGCCATTTTGCACAGCGCACTGTTTTTTGCAGTTTATCACTCGCGCTATTTTGCGCACCGCACTGTTTTGTGCAGTTTACACTCGCGCTATTTTGCGCAGCGCATTGTTTTGTGCAGTTTACACTCGTGCTATTTTGCGCAGCGCACTGTTTTGTGCAGTTTACACTGGTGCTGTTGCGCACCGCACTATTTTGTGCAGTTTCCACTCGCGCTCTTTTGCGCAGCGCACTGTTTTGTGCAGTTTATCACTCGCGCTATTTTGCGCACCGCACTGTTTTGTGCAGTTTACACTCGCGCTATTTCGCGCAACGCACTGTTTTGTGCAGTTTATCACTCGCGCAATTTTGCGCACCGCACTGTTTTGTGCAGTTTACACTCGCGCTATTTTGCGCAACGCAATGTTTTGTGCAGTTTATCACTCGCGCTATTTTGCGCAGCACACTGTTTTGTGCAATTTACACTCGCGCTATTTTATGCGCCGCACTGTTTTCTGCAGTTTACACTGGCGCTATTTTGCGCACCGCACAGTTTTGTGCAGTTTACACTCGCGCTATTTTGCACACCGCACTGTTTTGTGCAGTTTACACTCGGGCAATTTTCCGCAGCGCACTGTTTTGTCCAGTTTATCACTCGTGCTATTTTGCGCAGCGCACTGTTTTGTGCAGTTTACAGTCGCGCTATTTTGCGCAGCGCACACTTTTTGTGCAGTTTATCACTCGCGCTATTTTGCGCAGCACACTGTTTTGTGCAGTTTATCACTCGCGCAATTTTGCGCAGCGCACTGTTTTGTGTAGTTTATCACTCGCGCTATTTTGCGCAGCGCACTGTTTTGTGCGGTTTAGCCTCGCTCTATTTTGCGCAACGCACGGTTTTGTGCAGTTTATCACTCGCGCTATTTTGCGCACCGCACTGTTTTGTGCACTTTACACTCGCGCTGTTTTGCGTAGCACACTGTTTTGTGCAGTTTACACTGGTGCTATTTTGCGCAGCGCACTGTTTTGTGCGGTTTACACTCGCGCTATTTTGCGCAGCGCACTGTTTTGTGCAGTTTATCACTCGCGCTATTTTGCGCAGCGCACTGTTTTGTGTAGTTTACACTCGCGCTATTTTGCTCAGCACACTGTTTTGTCCAGTTTACACTAGCTCTATTTTGCGCACCGCAATGTTTTGTGCAGTTTACACTCGCGCTATTTTGCGCTGCGCACTGTTTTGTGTAGTTTATCACTCGCGCAATTTTGCGCACCGCACTGTTTTGTGCAGTTTACACTCGCGCTATTTTGCGCAGCGCAATGTTTTGTGCAGTTTATCACTCGCGCTATTTTGCGCAGCACACTGTTTTGTGCAATTTACACTCGCGCTATTTTATGCGCCGCACTGTTTTCTGCAGTTTACACTGGCGCTATTTTGCGCACCGTACTGTTTTGTGCAGTTTACACTGCACACCGCACTGTTTTGTGCAGTTTACACTCGGGCAATTTTCCGCAGCGCACTGTTTTCTCCAGTTTATCACTCGCGCTATTTTGCGCAGCGCACTGTTTTGTGCAGTTTACACTCGCGCTATTTTGAGCAGCGCACTATTTTGTGCAGTTTCTCCCTCGCGCTATTTTGCGCAGCGCACTGTTTTGTGCAGTTTACACTCGCGCTATTTTGCGCAGTCACTGTTTTGTGCGGTTTATCACTCGGGCTATATTGCGCAGCGCACTTTTGTGCAGCTTACACTCGCGCTATTTTGCGCAGCGCAGTGTTTTGTGCAGTTTACACTCGTGCTATTTTGCGCAGCGCACTGTTTTGTGCAGTTTACACTGGTGCTGTTGCGCACCGCACTATTTTGTGCAGTTTCCACTGGCGCGCTTTTGCGCAGCGCACTGTTTTGTGCAGTTTACCACTCGCGCTGTTTTGCGCAGCGCACTGTTTTGTGAAGTTTACACTCGTGCTTTGCGCACCGCACGTTTTGTGCAGTTTACACTCGCTCTGTTTTGTGAAGTTTACACTCGTGCTATTTTGCGCACCGCACTGTTGTGCAGTTTACACTCGCTCTGTTTTGTGCAGTTTGCACTCGCGCTATTTTACGCAGCGCACTGTTTTGTGCAGTTTATCACTCGCGCTATTTTGCGCAGCGCACTGTTTTGTGCAGTTTATCACTCGCGCTATTTTGCGCACCGCACTGCTTTGTGCAGCTTACACTCGCGCTATTTTGCGCACCGCACTGTTTTGTGCAGTTTACACTCGCGCTATTTTGCGCAGCGCACTGTTTTGTGCAGTTTACACTCGCGCTATTTTGCGCAGCGCACTGTTTTGTGCAGTTTCTCACTCGCGCTATTTTGCGCAGCGCACTGTTTGTTGCAGTTTATCACTCGCGTTATTCTGCACAACGCACTGTTTGTTGCAGTTTATCACTCGCGCTATTTTGTGCAGCGCACTATTTTGTACAGTTTACAGTCGCGATATTTTGTGCACCGCACTGTTTTGTGCAGTTTGCACTCGCGCTATTTTGCGCAGCGCACTGTTTTGTGCAATTTACACTCGTGCTATTTTGCGCAGCGCACTGCGTTGTGTAGTTTACACTGGTGCTGTTGCGCACTGCACTGTTTTGTGCAGTTTACACTCGCGCTCTTTTGCGCAGCGCACTGTTTTGTGCAGTTTATCAGTCGCGCTATTTTGCGCAGCGCACTGTTTTGTGCAGTTTACACTCGCGCTATTTTGCGCACCGCACTGTTTTGTGCAGTTTACACTCGCGCTATTTTGCGCAGCCTACTCTTTTGTGCAGTTTATCACTCGCGCTATTTTGCGCAGCGCACTGTGTTGTGCAGTTTAGACTCGCGCTACTTTGCGCAGCGCACTGTTTTTTGCAGTTTGCCACTCGCGCTATTTTGCGCACCGCACTATTTTGTGCAGTTTACACTCGCGCTATTTTGCGCAGCGCAGTGTTTTGTGCAGTTTACACTCGGGCTATTTTGCGCAGCGCACTGTTTTGTGCAGTTTACACTCGCGCTATTTTGCGCAGCGCACTGTTTTGTGCAGTTTACACTCGCGCTATTTTGCGCAGCGCACTGTTTTGTGCAGTTTATCACTCGCGCTATTTTGCGCAACGCACTATTTTATGCAGTTTATCACTCGTGCAATTTTGCGCATCGCACTGTTTGTGCAATTTACACTGGCGCTATTTTGCGCAGCGCACGGTTTTGTGCAGTTTATCACTCCCGCTATATTGCGCACCGCACTGTTTTGTGCAGTTTACACTCGCGCTATTTTGCGCAGCACACTGTTTTGTGCAATTTACACTCGCGCTATTTTGCATACTGCACTGTTTTGTGCAGTTTACACGGGCGCTATTTTGCGCAGCGCACTGTTTTGTGCGGTTTACCACTCGTGCTATATTGCGCTGCGCACTGTTTTGTGCAGCTTACACTCGCGTTATTTTGCGCACGGCACTGTTTTGTGCAGTTTACACTCGCGCTATTTTGCGCCGCGCGCTGTTTTGTGCAGTTTACACTCGTGCTATTTGGCGCAGCGCACTGTTTTGTGCAGCTTACACTCGCGATATTTTGCGCACCGCACTGTTTTGTGCAGTTTACACTCGCGCTATTTTGCGCAGCGCAATGTTTTGTGCAGTTTATCACTCGCGCTATTTTGCGTACCACACTATTTTGTGCAGCTTACACTCGCGCTATTTTGCGCAGCGCACTATTTTGTGCAGCTTACACTCGCTATGTTTTGCGCACCGCACCGTTTTGTGCAGTTTACACTCGCGCTATTCTGCGCAGCGCACTGTTTTGTGCAGTTTATCACGCGTGCCATTTGGCGCACCGCACTGTTTTGTGCAGTTTACACTCGCGCTATTTTGCGCAGCGCATTGTTTTATGCAGTTTATCACTCGCGCTATTTTGCTCAGCGCACTGTTTTGTGCTGTTACACTCGCGCTATTTTGCGCAGCGCAATGTTTTGTGCAGTTTATCAGTCGCGAATATTGCACACCGCACTGTTTTGTGCCGTTTACACTGGCGCTATTTTGCGCAGCGCAATGTTTTGTGCAGTTTATCAGTCGCGATATATTGCACACCGCACTGTTTTGTGCCGTTTACACTGGCGCTATTTTGCGCAGCGCACTGTTTTGTGCAGTTTATCACTCGCGCTATTTTGCGCGGAGCACTGTTTTGTGCAGTTTACACTCGCGCTATTTTTGCGCGTCGCACTGTTTTGCGCAGTTTATCACTCGCGTTATTTTGCGCGTCGTCCTGTTTTACGCATCGCGCTGTTTTGTGCAGTTTATCACTCGCGGCATTTTGTGCAGCGCACTGTTTTGTGCAGTTTATCACACGCGCTATTTTGCGCACCGCACTGTTTTGTGCAGTTTACACTCGCACTATTTTGTGCAGTGCACTGTTTTGTGCAGTTTATCACTCGCGCTATTTTGCGCAGTGCACTGTTTTGTGCAGTTTATCACTCGCGCAATTTTGCGCATCGCACTGTTTTGTGCAATTTACACTCGCGCTATTTTGCGCCGCGCACGGTTTTGTGCAGTTTATCACTCCCGCTATATTGCGCACCGCACTGTTTTGTGCAGTTTACACTCGCTCTATTTTGCGCAGCACACTGTTTTGTGCAATTCATCACTCGCGCTATTTTGCGCCGCGCACTGTGTTGTGTAGTTTAGACTCGCGCCATTTTGCACAGCGCACTATTTTTTGCAGTTTATCACTCGCGCTATTTTGCGCACCGCACTGTTTTGTGCAGTTTACACTCGCGCTATTTTGCGCAGCGCATTGTTTTGTGCAGTTTACACTCGTGCTATTTTGCGCAGCGCACTGTTTTGTGCAGTTTACACTGGTGCTGTTGCGCACCGCACTATTTTGTGCAGTTTCCACTCGCGCTCTTTTGCGCAGCGCACTGTTTTGTGCAGTTTATCACTCGCGCTATTTTGCGCACCGCACTGTTTTGTGCAGTTTACACTCGCGCTATTTTGCGCAGCGCATTGTTTTGTGCAGTTTACACTCGTGCTATTTTGCGCAGCGCACTGTTTTGTGCAGTTTACACTGGTGCTGTTGCGCACCGCACTATTTTGTGCAGTTTCCACTCGCGCTCTTTTGCGCAGCGCACTGTTTTGTGCAGTTTATCACTCGCGCTATTTTGCGCACCGCACTGTTTTGTGCAGTTTACACTCGCGCTATTTCGCGCAGCGCACTGTTTTGTGCAGTTTATCACTCGCGCAATTTTGCGCACCGCACTGTTTTGTGCAGTTTACACTCGCGCTATTTTGCGCAGCGCAATGTTTTGTGCAGTTTATCACTCGCGCTATTTTGCGCAGCACACTGTTTTGTGCAATTTACACTCGCGCTATTTTATGCGCCGCACTGTTTTCTGCATCTTACACTGGCGCTATTTTGCGCACCGCACAGTTTTGTGCAGTTTACACTCGCGCTATTTTGCACACCGCACTGTTTTGTGCAGTTTACACTCGGGCAATTTTCCGCAGCGCACTGTTTTGTCCAGTTTATCACTCGTGCTATTTTGCGCAGCGCACTGTTTTGTGCAGTTTACAGTCGCGCTATTTTGCGCAGCGCACTGTTTTGTGCAGTTTATCACTCGCGCTATTTTGCGCAGCACACTGTTTTGTGCAGTTTATCACTCTCTCAATTTTACGCAGCGCACTGTTTTGTGTAGTTTATCACTCGCGCTATTTTGCGCCGCGCACTGTTTTGTGCGGTTTAGACTCGCTCTATTTTGCGCAACGCACGGTTTTGTGCAGTTTATCACTCGCGCTATTTTGCGCACCGCACTGTTTTGTGCACTTTACACTCGCGCTGTTTTGCGTAGCGCACTGTTTTGTGCAGTTTACACTGGTGCTATTTTGCGCAGCGCACTGTTTTGTGCGGTTTACACTCGCGCTATTTTGCGCAGCGCACTATTTTGTGCAGTTTATCACTCGCGCTATTTTGCGCAGCGCACTGTTTTGTGTAGTTTACACTCGCGCTATTTTGCTCAGCACACTGTTTTGTGCAGTTTACACTAGCTCTATTTTGCGCACCGCAATGTTTTGTGCAGTTTACACTCGCGCTATTTTGCGCTGCGCACTGTTTTGTGTAGTTTATCACTCGCGCAATTTTGCGCACCGCACTGTTTTGTGCAGTTTACACTCGCGCTATTTTGCGCAGCGCAATGTTTTGTGCAGTTTATCACTCGCGCTATTTTGCGCAGCACACTGTTTTGTGCAATTTACACTCGCGCTATTTTATGCGCCGCACTGTTTTCTGCAGTTTACACTGGCGCTATTTTGCGCACCGCACTGTTTTGTGCAGTTTACACTGGCGCTATTTTGCACACCGCACTGTTTTGTGCAGTTTACACTCGGGCAATTTTCCGCAGCGCACTGTTTTCTCCAGTTTATCACTCGCGCTATTTTGCGCAGCGCACTGTTTTGTGCAGTTTACACTCGCGCTATTTTGAGCAGCGCACTATTTTGTGCAGTTTCTCCCTCGCGCTATTTTGCGCAGCGCACTGTTTTGTGCAGTTTACACTCGCGCTATTTTGCGCAGTGCACTGTTTTGTGCGGTTTATCACTCGGGCTATATTGCACAGCGCACTATTTTGTGCAGCTTACACTCGCGCTATTTTGCGCAGCGCAGTGTTTTGTGCAGTTTACACTCGTGCTATTTTGCGCAGCGCACTGTTTTGTGCAGTTTACACTGGTGCTGTTGCGCACCGCACTATTTTGTGCAGTTTCCACTGGCGCGCTTTTGCGCAGCGCACTGTTTTGTGCAGTTTATCACTCGCGCTGTTTTGC
Source organism: Camellia japonica (assembly GCA_030407325.1). Taxonomy (NCBI): domain Eukaryota; kingdom Viridiplantae; phylum Streptophyta; class Magnoliopsida; order Ericales; family Theaceae; genus Camellia; species Camellia japonica. The sequence continues at coordinate 63,793 of JAPPVO010005896.1, read as the reverse complement.
GCAGCGCACTGTTTTGTGAAGTTTACACTCGTGCTATTTTGCGCAGCGCACTGTTTTGTGCAGTTTACACTCGCTCTGTTTTGTGAAGTTTACACTCGTGCTATTTTGCGCACCGCACTGTTTTGTGCAGTTTACACTCGCTCTGTTTTGTGCAGTTTGCACTCGCGCTATTTTGCGCAGCGCACTGTTTTGTGCAGTTTATCACTCGCGCTATTTTGCGCAGCGCACTGTTTTGTGCAGTTTATCACTCGCGCTATTTTGCGCACCGCACTGCTTTGTGCAGCTTACACTCGCGCTATTTTGCGCACCGCACTGTTTTGTGCAGTTTACACTCGCGCTATTTTGCGCAACGCACTGTTTTGTGCAGTTTACACTCGCGCTATTCTGCGCAGCGCACTGTTTTGTGCAGTTTGTCACTCGCGCTATTTTGCACAACACACTGTTTGTTGCAGTTTATCACTCGCGCTATTCTGCACAACGCACTGTTTGTTGCAGTTTATCACTCGCGCTATTTTGTGCAGCGCACTATTTTGTACAGTTTACAGTCGCGCTATTTTACGCAGCGCACTGTTTTGTGCAATTTACACTCGTGCTATTTTGCGCAGCGCACTGTTTTGTGCAATTTACACTCGTGCTATTTTGCGCAGCGCACTGCTTTGTGCAGTTTACACTGGTGCTGTTGCGCACTGCACTGTTTTGTGCAGTTTACACTCGCGCTCTTTTGCGCAGCGCACTGTTTTGTGCAGTTTATCAGTCGCGATATTTTGCGCAGCGCACTGTTTTGTGCAGTTTACACTCGCGCTATTTTGCGCACCGCACTGTTTTGTGCAGTTTACACTCGCGCTATTTTGCGCAGCCTACTCTTTTGTGCAGTTTATCACTCGCGCTATTTTGCGCAGCGCACTGTGTTGTGCAGTTTAGACTCGCGCTATTTTGCGCAGCGCACTGTTTTTTGCAGTTTGCCACTCGCGCTATTTTGCACACCGCACTATTTTGTGCAGTTTACACTCGCGCTATTTTGCGCAGCGCAGTGTTTTGTGCAGTTTACACTCGGGCTATTTTGCGCAGCGCACTGTTTTGTGCAGTTTACACTCGCGCTATTTTGCGCACCGCACTGTTTTGTGCAGTTTACACTCGCGCTATTTTGCGCAGCGCACTATTTTGTGCAGTTTATCACTCGCGCTATTTTGCGCAGCGCACTGTGTTGTGCATTTCAGACTGGCGCTATTTTGCGCAGCGCAATATTTTTTGCAGTTTATCACTCGCGCTATTTTGCGCACCGCACTGTTTTGTGCAGTTTACACTCGCGCTATTTTGCGCAGCGCATTGTTTTGTGCGGTTTACACTCGTGCTATTTTGCGCAGCGCACTGTTTTGTGCAGTTCACACTGGTGCTGTTGCGCACCGCACTATTTTGTGCAGTTTCCACTCGCGCGCTTTTGCGCAGCGCACTGTTTTGTGCAGCTTGTCACTCGCACTGTTTTGCGCAGCGCACTGTTTTGTGCAGTTTACACTAGCGCTATTTTGCGCAGCGTAGTGCTTTGTGCAGTTTACACTTGCTCTGTTTTCTGCAGTTTACACTCGCGCTATTTTGCGCAGCGCACTGTTTTGTGCAGTTTATCACTCGCGCTATTTTGCGCAGCGCACTGTTTTGTGCAGTTTATCACTCGCGCTATTTTGCGCACCGCACTGTTTTGTGCAGCTTACACTCGCGCTATTTTGCGCACCCCACAGTTTTGTGCAGTTTACACTCGCGCTATTTTGCGCAGCGCACTGTTTTGTGCAGTTTACACTCGCGCTATTTTGCGGAGCGCACTGTTTTGTGCACTTTATCGCTCGCGCTATTTCGCACAACGCACTGTTTGTTGCAGTTTATCACTCGCGCTATTTTGCACAACGCACTGTTAGTTGCAGTTTATCACTCGCGCTATTTTGTGCAGCGCACTATTATGTGCAGTTTACAGTCGCGCTATTTTGCGCAGCGCACTGTTTTGTGCAATTTACACTCGTGCTGTTTCGCGCAGCGCACTGTTTTGTGCAGTTTATCACTCGCGCTATTTTGCGCAGCGCACTGTTTTGTGCAGTTTATCACTCGCGCTATTTTGCGGACCGCACTGTTTTGTGCAGCTTACACTCGCGCTCTTTTGCGCAGCGCACTGTTTTGTCCAGTTTACACTGGTGCTGTTGCGCACCGCACTATTTTGTACAGTTTCCACTCGCGCGCTTTTGCGCAGCGCACTGTTTTGTGCAGTTTATCACTCGCGCTGTTTTGCGCAGCGCACTGTTTTGTGCAGTTTATCACTCGCGCTATTTTGCGCAGCGCACTGTTTTGTGCAGTTTATCACTCGCGCTATTTTGCGGACCGCACTGTTTTGTGCAGCTTACACTCGCGCTCTTTTGCGCAGCGCACTGTTTTGTCCAGTTTACACTGGTGCTGTTGCGCACCGCACTATTTTGTACAGTTTCCACTCGCGCGCTTTTGCGCAGCGCACTGTTTTGTGCAGTTTATCACTCGCGCTGTTTTGCGCAGCGCACTGTTTTGTGCAGTTTACACTCGCTCTGTTTTGTGCAGTTTACACTCGCGCTATTTTGCGCAGTGCACTGTTTTGTGCAGTTTATCACTCGTGCTATTTTGCGCAGCGCACTGTTTTGTGCAGTTTATCACTCGCGCTATTTTGCGCACCGCACTGTTTTGTGCAGCTTACACTCGCGCTATTTTGCGCACCGCATTGTTTTGTGCAGTTCACACTCGCGCTATTTTGCGCAGCGCGCTATTTTGCGCAGCGCACTGGTTTGTGCAGTTTACACTCGCGCTATTTTGCGCAGCGCACTGTTTTGTGCAGTTTCTCACTCGCGCTATTTTGCACAACGCACTGTTTGTTGCAGTTTATCACTCGCGCTATTTTGCACAATGCACTGTTTGTTGCAGTTTATCACTCGCGCTATTTTGGGCAGCGCACTATTTTGTGCAGTTTACAGTCGCGCTATTTTGCGCAGCGCACTGTTTTGTGCAATTTACACTCGTGCTATTTGGCGCAGCGCACTGTTTTGTGCAGTTTACACTGGTGCTGTTGCGCACCGCACTGTTTTGTGCAGTTTACACTCACGCTCTTTTGCGCAGCGCACTATTTTGTGCAGTTTATCACTCGCGCTATTTTGCGCAGCGCACTGTTTTGTGCAGTTTACACTCGCGCTATTTTGCACAGCACACTCTTTTGTGCAGTTTACACTGGCATTATTTTGCGCACCGCAATGTTTTGTGCAGTTTACACTCGCGCTATTTTGCGCAGCGCACTGTTTTGTGCAGTTTATCACTCGCGCAATTTTGCGCACCGCACTGTTTTGTGCAGTTTACACTCGCGCTATTTTGCGCAGCGCAATGTTTTGTGCAGTTTATCACAAGCGCTATTTTGTGCAGCACACAGTTTTGTGCAATTTACAGTCGCGCTATTTTATGCGCCGCACTATTTTCTGCAGTTTACACTGGCGCTATTTTGCGCACCGGACTGTTTTGTGCAGTTTACACTTGCGCTATTTTGCGCACCGCACTGTTTTGTGCAGTTTACACTCGGGCAATTTTCCGCAGCGCACTGTTTTGTCCAGTTTATCACTCGCGCTATTTTGCGCAGCGCACTGTTTTGTGCAGTTTACACTCGCGCTATTTTGAGCAGCGCACAATTTTTTGCAGTTTCTCCCTCGCGCTATTTTGCGCAGCGCACTGTTTTGTGCAGTTTACACTCGCGCTATTTTGCGCAGTGCACTGTTTTGTGCGGTTTATCACTCGCGCTATATTGCGCAGTGCACTGTTTTGTGCAGCTTACACTCGCGCTATTTTGCGCACCGCACTGTTTCGTGCAGTTTATACTCGTGCTTTTTTGCGCAGCGCACTGTTTTGTGCAGTTTACGCTCGCGCTATTTTGCGCACCGCACGGTTTTGTGCAGTTTACACTCGCGCTATTTTGCGCAGCGCGCTATTTTGTGCAGTTTATCACTCGCGCTATTTTGCGCAGCGCCCTGTGTTGTGCAGTTTAGACTCGCGCTATTTTGCGCAGCGCACTGTTTTTTGCAGTTTATCACTCGCGCTATTTTGCGCACCGCACTGTTTTGTGCAGTTTACACTCGCGCTATTTTGCGCAGCGCATTGTTTTGTGCAGTTTACGCTCGTGCTATTTTGTGCAGTTTACACTGGTGCTGTTGCGCACCGCACTAGTTTGTGCAGTTTCCACTCGCGCTCTTTTGCGCAGCGCACTATTTTGTGCAGTTTATCCCTCGCGCTATTTTGCGCACCGCACTATTTTGTGCAGTTTACACTCGCGCTATTTTGCGCAGCGCACTGTTTTGTGCAGTTTATCACTCGCGCTATTTTGCGCAGCGCACTGATTTGTGCAGTTTACAGTCGCGCTACTTTGCGCAGCGCACTGTTTTGTGCAGTTTATCACTCGCGCTATTTTGCGCAGCGCACTGTTTTGTGTAGTTTATCACTCGCGCTATTTTGCGCAGCGCACTGTTTTGTGCGGTTTACACTCGCGCTATTTTGCGCAACGCACGGTTTTGTGCAGTTTATCACTCGCGCTATTTTGCGCACCGCACTGTTTTGTGCAGTTTACACTCGCGCTATTTTGCGCAGCGTACGGTTTTGTGCACTTTACACTCGTGCTATTTTGCGCAGCGCATTGTTTTGTGCAGTTTATCACTCGCGCTATTTTGCCCAGCGCACTGTTTTGTGCAGTTTACACTCGCGCTATTTTGCGCACCGCACGGTTTTGTGCAGTTTACACTCGCGCTATTTTGCGCAGTGCGCTATTTTGTGCAGTTTATCACTCGCGCTATTTTGCGCAGCGCACTGTGTTGTGCAGTTTAGACTCGCGCAATTTTGCGCAGCGCACTGTTTTTTGCAGTTTATCACTCGCGCTATTTTGCGCACCGCACTGTTTTGTGTAGTTTACACTCGCGCTATTTTGCGCAGCGCACTGTTTTGTGTAGTTTATCACTCGCGCTATTTTGGGTTGCGCACTGTTTTGTGCAGTTTATCACTCGCGCTATTTTGCGTAGCGCACTATTTTGTGCAGTTTACAGTCGCGCTATTTTGCGCAGCGCACTGTTTTGTGCAATTTACACTCGTGCTATTTGGCGCAGCGCACTGTTTTGTGCAGTTTACACTGGTGCTGTTGCGCACCGCACTATTTTGTGCAGTTTCCACTCGCGCTCTTTTGCGCAGTGCACTATTTTGTGCAGTTTATCACTCGCGCTATTTTGCGCACCGCACTGTTTTGTGCAGTTTACACTCGCGCTATTTCGCGCAGCGCACTATTTTGTGTAGTTTCTCCCTCGCGCTATTTTGCGCAGCGCACTGTTTTGTGCAGTTTACACTCGCGCTATTTTGCGCACCGCATTGTTTCGTGATGTTTATACTCGCGCTATTTTGCGCAGCGCATTGTTTTGTGCAGTTTACACTCGTGCTATTTTGCGCAGCGCACTGTTTTGTGCAGTTTACACTGGTGTTGTTGCGCACCGCACTATTTTGTGCAGTTTCCACTCGCGCGCTTTTCCGCAGCGCACTGTTTTGTGCAGTTTATCACTCGCGCTGTTTTGCGCAGCGCACTGTTTTGTGCAGTTTACACTCGCGCTATTTTGCGCCCCGCACTGTTTTGTGCAGTTTACACTCGCTCTGTTTTGTGCAGTTTACACTCGCGCTATTTTGCGCAGCGCACTGTCTTGTGCAGTTTATCACTCGCGCTATTTTGCGCAGCGCACTGTTTTGTGCAGTTTATCACTCGCGCTATTTTGCGCACCGCACTGCTTTGTGCAGCTTACACTCGCGCTATTTTGCGCACCGCACTGTTTTGTGCAGTTTACACTCGCGCTATTTTGCGCAGTGCACTGTTTTGTGCAGTTTACACTCGTGCTATTTTGCGCAGCGCACTGTTTTGTGCAGTTTGTCACTCGCGCTATTTTGCACAACACACTGTTTGTTGCAGTTTATCACTCGCGCTATTTTGCACAGCGCACTGTTTGTTGCAGTATATCACTCGCGCTATTTTGTGCAGCGCACTATTTTCTACAGTTTACAGTCGCGCTATTTTACGCAGCGCACTGTTTTGTGCAATTTACACTCGTGCTATTTTGCGCAGCGCACTGTTTTGTGCAATTTACATTCGTGCTATTTTGCGCAGACCACTGCTTTGTGCAGTTTACACTGGTGCTGTTGCGCACCGCACTGTTTTGTGCAGTTTACACTCGCGCTCTTTTACGCAGCGCACTGTTTTGTGCAGTTTATCAGTCGCGCTATTTTGCGCAGCGCACTGTTTTGTGCAGTTTACACTCGCGCTATTTTGCGCACCGCACTGTTTTGTGCAGTTTACACTCGCGTTATTTTGCGCAGCGCACTCTTTTGTGCAGTTTATCACTCGCGCTATTTTGCGCAGCGCACTGTGTTGTGCAGTTTAGACTCGCGCTATTTTGCGTAGCACGCTATTTTTTGCAGTTTGCCACTCGCGCTGTTTTGCGCACCGCACTATTTTGTGCAGTTTACACTCGCGCTATTTTGCGCAGCGCAGTGTTTTGTGCAGTTTACACTCGTGCTATTTTGCGCAGCGCACTGTTTTGTGCAGTTTACCACTCGCGCTATTTTGCGCAGTGCACTGTGTTGTGCAGTTTAGACTCGCGCTATTTTGCGCAGCGCACTGTTTTTTTGCAGTTTGCCACTCGCGCTATTTTGCGCACCGCACTGTTCTGTGCAGTTTACACTCGCGCTATTTTGCGCAGCGCATTGTTTTGTGCAGTTTACACTCGAGCTATTTTGCGCAGCGCACTGTTTTGTGCAGTTTACACTCGCGCTATTTTGCGCACCGCCCTGTTTTGTGCAGTTTACACTCGCGCTATTTTGCGCAGAGCACTGTTTTGTGCAGTTTATCACTCCCACTATTTTCCGCAGCGCACTGTGTTGGGCAGTTTAGATTGGCGCTATTTTGTGCAGCGCACTATTTTTTGCAGTTTATCACTCGCGCTATTTTGCCCACCGCACTGTTTTCTGTAGTTTACACTCGCGCTATTTTGCGCAGCGCATTGTTTTGTGTAGTTTACACTCGTGCTATTTTGCGCAGCGCACTGTTTTGTGCAGTTTACGCTGGTGCTGTTGCGCACCGCACTATTTTGTGCAGTTTCCACTCGCGCGCTTTTGCGCAGCGCATTGTTTTGTGCAGTTTATCACTTGCGCTGTTTTGCGCAGCGCACTGTATTGTGCAGTTTACACTCGCGCTATTTTGCGCAGCGCACTGTTTTGTGCAGTTTACACTCGCTCTGTTTTGTGCAGTTTACACTCGCGCTATTTTGCGCAGCGCACTGTTTTCTGCAGTTTATCACTCGCGCTATTTTGCGCAGCGCACTGTTTTGTGCAGTTTATCACTCGCGCTATTTTGCGCACCGCACTGTTTTGTGCAGCTTACACTCGCGCTATTTTGCGCACCGCACTGTTTTGTGCAGTTTACACTCGCGCTATTTTGCGCACCGCACTGTTTTGTGCAGTTTACACTCGCGCTATTTTGCGCAGAGCACTGTTTTGTGCAGTTTATCACTCCCACTATTTTCCGCAGCGCACTGTGTTGGGCAGTTTAGATTGGCGCTATTTTGTGCAGCGCACTATTTTTTGCAGTTTATCACTCGCGCTATTTTGCCCACCGCACTGTTTTCTGTAGTTACACACTCGCGCTATTTTGCGCAGCGCATTGTTTTGTGCAGTTTACACTCGTGCTATTTTGCGCAGCGCACTGTTTTGTGCAGTTTACACTGGTGCTGTTCGGCACCGCACTGTTTTGTGCAGTTTACACTCGCGCTCTTTTGCGCAGCGCATTGTTTTGTGCAGTTTATCACTCGCGCTATTTTGCGCAGCGCACTGTTTTGTGCAGTTTACACTCGCGCTATTTTGCGCAGCGCACTGTTTTGTGCAGTTTACACTCGCTCTGTTTTGTGCAGTTTACACTCGCGCTATTTTGCGCAGCGCACTGTTTTGTGCAGTTTATCACTCGCGCTATTTTGCGCAGCGCACTGTTTTGTGCAGTTTATCACTCGCGCTATTTTGCGCACCGCACTGTTTTGTGCAGCTTACACTCGCGCTATTTTGCGCACCGCACTGTTTTGTGCAGTTTACACTCGCGCTATTTTGCGCAGCGTACTGTTTTGTGCAGTTTACACTCGCGCTATTTTGCGCAGCGCACTGTTTTGTGCAGTTTATCACTCGCGCTATTTTGCGCACCGCACTGTTTTGTGCACTTTACACTCGCGCTATTTTGCGCTGCGCACTATTTTGTGCAGTTTATCGCTCGCGCTATTTTTCGCATCGCACTGTTTTGTGCAGTTTACACTCACGCTATTTTGCGCAGCGCACTGTTTTGTGCACTTTACACTCGCGCAATTTTGCGCAGCGCACTGTTTTGCGCAGTTTACGTTGGGGCTATTTTGCGCACCGCACTGTTTTGTGCAGTTTACACTCGCCCTATTTTGCGCAGCCCACTGTTTTGTGCAGTTTACACTCGCGCTATATTGCACAGCGCACTGTTTTGTACAGCTTACACTCGCGATATTTTGCGCACCGCACTGTTTTGTGCAGCTTACACTCGCGCGATTTTGCGCAGCGCATTGTTTTGTGCAGTTTACACTCGTGCTATTTTGCGCAGCGCACTGTTTTGTGCTGTTCACACTGGTGCTGTTGCGCACCGTACTATTTTGTGCAGTTTCCACTCGCGCGCTTTTGCGCAGCGCACTGTTTTGTGCAGCTTGTCACTCGCCCTGTTTTGCGCAGCGCACTATTTTGTGCAGTTTACACGCGCGCTATTTTGCGCAGCGTACTGCTTTGTGCAGTTTACACTTGCTCTGTTTTGTGCAGTTTACACTCGCGCTATTTTGCGCAGCGCCCTGTTTTGTGCAGTTTATCACTCGCGCTATTTTGCGCAGCGCACTGTTTTGTGCAGTTTATCACTCGCGCTATTTTGTGCACCGCACTGTTTTGTGCAGCTTACACTCGCGCTATTTTGCGCACCACACTGTTTTGTGCAGTTTACACTCGCGCTATTTTGCGCAGCGCACTGTTTTGTGCACTTTATCGCTCGCGCTATTTTGCACAACGCACTGTTTGTTGCAGTTTATCACTCGCGCTATTTTGTGCAGCGCACTATTATGTGCAGTTTACAGTCGCGCTATTTTGCGCAGCGCACTATTTTGTGCAATTTACACTCGTGCTATTTTGCGCAGCGCACTGTTTTGTGCAGTTTATCACTCGCGCTATTTTGCGCAGCGCACTGTTTTGTGCAGTTTATCACTCGCGCTATTTTGCGGACCGCACTGTTTTGTGCAGCTTACACTCCGCGCTCTTTTGCGCAGCGCACTGTTTTGTTCCATTTACACAGGTGCTGTTGCGCACCGCACTATTTTGTACAGTTTCCACTCGCGCGCTTTTGCGCAGCGCACTGTTTTGTGCAGTTTTTCACTCGTGCTGTTTTGCGCAGCGCACTGTTTTGTGCAGTTTACACTCGCGCTATTTTGCGCAGCGCACTGTTTTGTGCAGTTTACACTCGCGCTATTTTGCGCAGGGCACTGTTTTGTGCAGTTTATCACTCGCGCTATTTTGCGCACCACACTGTTTTGTGCAGCTTACACTCGCGCTATTTTGCGCACCGCACTGTTTTGTGCAGTTTACACTCGCGCTATTTTGCGCAGCGCACTGTTTTGTGCAGTTTATCACTCTTGCTATTTTGCACAACGCACTGTTTGTTGCAGTTTATCACTCGCGCTATTTTGCACAACGCACTGTTTGTTGCAGTTTATCACTCACGCTATTTTGGGCAGCGCACTATTTTGTGCAGTTTACAGTCGCGCTATTTTGCGCAGCGCACTGTTTTGTGCAATTTACACTCGTGCTATTTTGCGCAGCGCACTGTTTTGTGCAATTTACACTCGCGCTATTTTGCGCAGTGCACTGCTTTGTGCAGTTTACACTGGTGCTGTTGCGCACCGCACTGTTTTGCGCAGTTTACACTCGCGCTCTTTTGCGCAGCGCACTGTTTTCCGCAGTTTATCAGTCGCGCTATTTTGCGCAGCGCACTGTTTTGTGCAGTTTACAATCGTGCTATTTTGCGCACCGCACTGTTTTGTGCAGTTTACACTCGCGCTATTTTGCGCAGCGCACTCTTTTGTGCAGTTTAACACTCGCGCTATTTTGCGCAGCGCACTATTTTGTGCAGTTTATCACTCGCGCTATTTTGCGCAGCGCACTGTGTTGTGCAGTTTAGACTCGCGCTGTTTTGCGCAGCGCACTGTTTTTTTGCAATTTGCCACTCGCGCTATTTTGCGCAACGCACTGTTTTGTGCAGTTTACACTCGCGCTATTTTGCGCAGCGCACTGTTTTGTGCAGTTTATCACTCGCGCTATTTTGCGCAGCGCACTGTTTTGTGCAGTTTATCACTCGCGCTATTTTGGGCACCGCCTTGTTTTGTGCAGCTTACACTCGCGCTATTTTGCGCACCACACTGTTTTGTGCAGTTTACACTCGCGCTATTTTGCGCAGCGCACTGTTTTGTGCACTTTATCGCTCGCGCTATTTTGCACAACGCACTGTTTGTTGCAGTTTATCACTCGCGCTATTTTGTGCAGCGCACTATTATATGCAGTTTACAGTCGCGCTATTTTGCGCAGCGCACTGTTTTGTGCAATTTACACTCGTGCTATTTTGCGCAGCGCACTGTTTTGTGCAGTTTATCACTCGCGCTATTTTGCGTAGCGCACTGTTTTGTGCAGTTTATCACTCGCGCTATTTTGCGGACCGCACTGTTTTGTGCAGCTTACACTCGCGCTCTTTTGCGCAGCGCACTGTTTTGTCCAGTTTACACTGGTGCTGTTGCGCACCGCACTATTTTGTACAGTTTCCACCCACGCGCTTTTGCGCAGCGCACTGTTTTGTGCAGTTTATCACTCGCGCTATTTTGCGCAGCGCACTGTTTTGTGCAGTTTACACTCGCGCTATTTTGCGCAGCGCACTGTTTTGTGCAGCTTACACTGTTTTGTGCAGTTTACACTCGCGCTATTTTGCGCAGCGCACTGTTTTGTGCAGTTTATCACTCGCGCTATTTTGCGCAGCGCACTGTTTTGTGCAGTTTATCACTCGCGCTATTTTGCGCACCGCACTGTTTTGTGCAGCTTACACTCACGCTATTTTGCGCACCGCACTGTTTTGTGCAGTTTACACTCGCGCTATTTTGCGCAGCGCACTGTTTTGTGCAGTTTATCACTCTCGCTATTTTGCACAACGCACTGTTCGTTGCAGTTTATCACTCGCGCTATTTTGCACAACGCACTGTTTGTTACAGTTTATCACTCACGCTATTTTGGGCAGCGCACTATTTTGTGCAGTTTACAGTCGCGCTATTTTGCACAGCGCACTATTTTGTGCAATTTACACTCGTGCTATTTTGCGCAGCGCACTGTTTTGTGCAATTTACACTCGCGCTATTTTGCGCAGTGCACTGCTTTGTGCAGTTTACACTGGTGCTGTTGCGCACCGCACTGTTTTGCGCAGTTTACACTCGTGCTCTTTTGCGCAGCGCACTGCTTTCTGCAGTTTATCAGTCGCGCTATTTTGCGCAGCGCACTGTTTTGTGCAGTTTACACTCGTGCTATTTTGCGCACCGCACTGTTTTGTGCAGTTTACACTCGCGCTATTTTGCGCAGTGCACTCTTTTGTGCAGTTTATCACTCGCGCTATTTTGCGCAGCGCACTCTTTTGTGCAGTTTATCACTCGCGCTATTTTGCGCAGCGCACTGTGTTGTCCAGTTTAGACTCGCGCTATTTTGCGCAGCGCACTGTTTTTTTACAGTTTGCCACTCGCGCTATTTTGCGCACCGCACTGTTTTGTGCAGTTTACACTCACGCTATTTTGCGCAGCGCATTGTTTTGTGCAGTTTACACTCGAGCTATTTTGGGCAGCGCACTGTTTTGTGCAGTTTACACTCGCGCTATTTTGCGCACCGCACTGTTTTGTGCAGTTTACCCTCGCGCTATTTTGCGCAGCGCACTATTTTGTGCAGTTTATCACTCCCACTATTTTCCGCAGCGCACTGTGTTGGGCAGTTTAGATTGGCGCTATTTTCCGCAGCGCACTATTTTTTGCAGTTTATCACTCGCGCTATTTTGCCAACGCACTGTTTTCTGTAGTTTACACGCGCGATTTTGCGCAGCGCATTTTCTGCGCAGTTTACACTCGTGCTATTTTGCGCAGCGCACTGTTTTGTGCAGTTTACGCTGTGTGCGTTCGCACCGCACTATTTTGTGCAGTTTCCACTCGCGCGCTTTTGCGCAGCGCACTGTTTTGTGCAGTTTATCACTTGCGCTGTTTTGCGCAGCGCACTGTTTTGTGCAGTTTACACTCGCCCTATTTTGCGCAGCGCACTGTTTTGTGCAGTTTACACTCGCGCTGTTTTGTGCAGTTTACACTCGCGCTATTTTGCGCAGCGCACTGTTTTCTGCAGTTTATCACTCGCGCTATTTTGCGCAGTTTATCACTCGCGCTATTTTGCGCACCGCACTGTTTTGTGCAGTTTACACTCGCGCTATTTTGCGCAGCGCACTGTTTTGTGCAGTTTATCACTCGCGCTATTTTGCGCACCGCACTGTTTTGTGCAGTTTACACTCGCGCTATTTTGCGCAGCGCACTGTTTTGTGCAGTTTACACTCGCGCTATTTTGCGCAGCGCACTGTTTTGTGCAGTTTATCACTCGCGCTATTTTGCGCACCGCACTGTTTTGTGCAATTTACACTCGCGCTATTTTGCGCAGCGCACTGTTTTGTGCAGTTTATCGCTCGCGCTATTTTGCGCATCGCACTGTTTTGTGCAGTTTACACTCCCGCTATTTTGCGCAGCGCACTGTTTTGTACACTTTACACTCGCGCAATTTTGCGCAGCGCACTGTTTTGCGCAGTTTACGCTGGTGCTATTTTGCGCACCGCACTGTTTTGTGCAGTTTACACTCGCCCTATTTTGCGCAGCGCACTGTTTTGTGCAGTTTATCACTCGCGCTATTTTGCGCGGCGCACTGTTTTGTGCTGTTTACACTCGCGCTATTTTGCGCAGCGCACTGTTTTGTGCAGTTTACACTCGTGCTATTTTGCGCAGCGGACTGTTTTGTGCATTTTACACTGGTGCTATTTTGCGCTGCGCATTGTTTTGTGCAGTTTACACTCGCTCTGTTTTGTGCCGTTTACACTCGGGCTATTTTGCGCGCAGCGCACTGTTTTGTGCAGTTTATCACTCGCGCTATTTTGCACAGCGCACTGTTTTGTGCAGTTTATCACTCGCGCTATTTTGCGCACCGCACTGTTTTGTGCAGTTTACACTCGCGCTATTTTGCGCAGCGCACTATTTTTTGCAGTTTATCACTCGCGCTATTTTGCGCAGCGCACTGTTTTGTGCAGTTTACACTCGCGCTATTTTGCGCAGCGCACTGCTTTGTGCAGTTTACACTCGCGCTATTTTGCGCAGCGCACTGTTTTGTGCAGTTTACATTGGTGCTGTTGCGCACCGCACTTTTGTGCATTTTCCATTGCCCTCTTTTGCGCAGCCCACTGTTTTGTGCAGTTTATCACTCGCGCTATTTTGCGCAGCGCACAGTTTTGTGCAGTTTACACTCGCGCTATTTTGCGCACCGCACTGTTTTGTGCAGTTTACACTCGCGCTATTTTGCGCAGCGCACTGTTTTGTGCAGTTTATCACTCGCGCTATTTTGCGCACCGCACTGTTTTGTGCAATTTACACTCGCGCTATTTTGCGCAGCGCACTGTTTTGGGAAGTTTATCACTCGCGCTATTTTGCGCAGCGCACTGTTTTGTGCAGTTTACACTGGCGCTATTTTGCGCAGCGCACTATTTTGTGCACTTTACACTCGCGCTATTTTGCGCAGCGCACTGTTTTGCGCAGTTTACGCTGGTGCTATTTTGCGCACCGCACTGTTTTCTGCAGTTTACACTCGCCCTATTTTGCGCAGCCCACAGTTTTTTGCAGTTTACACTCGCGCTATATTGCGCAGCGCACTGTTTTGTACAGCTTACACTCGCGATATTTTGCGCACCGCACTGTTTTGTGCTGTTTACACTCGCGCTATGTTGCGCAGCGCACTGTTTTGTGCAGTTTATCACTCGCGCTATTTTGCGCGGCGCACTGTTTTTTGCAGTTTATCACTCGCGCTATTTTGCGCAGTGCACTGTTTTGTGCGGTTTACACTCGCGCTATTTTGCGCAGCGCACTGTTTTGTGCAATTTACACTCCTGCTATTTTGCGCAGCGCACTGTTTTGTGCTGTTTACACTCGCGCTATTTTACGCTGCGCACTGTTTTGTGCAGTTTACACTCGTGGTATTTTGCGCAGCGCACAGTTTTGTGCAGTTTACCACTCGCGCTATTATACACAGCGCACTGTTTGTTGCAGTTTATCACTCGCGCTATTTTGCGCAGCGCACTATTTTGTGCAGTTTATCACTCGCGCTATTTTGCGCACCGCACTGTGTTGTGCAGTTTAGACGCGGCTATTTTTCGCAGCGCACTGTTTTTTACAGTTTATCACTCGCGCGTTTTCCGCAGCGCACTGTTTTGTGCAGTTTACACTCGCGCTATTTGCGCACCGCACTGTTTTGTGCAGTTCACACTAGCGTTATTTTGCGCAGCGCACTGTTTTTGCAGTTTATCATCCGCTATTTTGCGCACCGCACTGTTTTGTGCAATTTACACTCGCCCTCCTTTGCGCAGCCCACTGTTTTGTGCAGTTTATCACTCGCGCTGTTTTGCGCAGCGCACTGTTTTGTGCAGTTTACACTCGCGCTATTTTGCGCACCGCACTGTTTTGTGCAGTTTGTCACTCGCGCTATTTTGCGCACCGCACTGTTTTGTGCAGTTTACACTGGTGCTGTTGCGCACCGCACTATTTTGTGCATTTTGCATTGCCCTCTTTTGCGCAGCCCACTGTTTTGTGCAGTTTATCACTCGCGCTGTTTTGCGCAGCGCACAGTTTTGTGCAGTTTACACTCGCGCTATTTTGCGCACCGCACTGTTTTGTGCAGTTTACACTCGCGCTATTTTGCGCAGCGTACTGTTTTGTGCAGTTTATGACTCGCGCTATTTTGCGCACCGCACTGTTTTGTGCAATTTACACTCGCGCTATTTTGCGCAGCGCACTGTTTTGTGAAGTTTATCACTCGCGCTATTTTGCGCATCGCACTGTTTTGTGCAGTTTACACTTGCGCTATTTTGCGCAGCGCACTGTTTTGTGAAGTTTATCACTCGCGCTATTTTGCGCATCGCACTGTTTTGTGCAGTTTACACTTGCGCTATTTTGCGCAGCGCACTGTTTTGTGCACTTTACACTCGCGCTATTTTGCGCAGCGCACTATTTTGCGCAGTTTACGCTGGTGCTATTTTACGCACCGCACTGTTTTGTGCAGTTTACACTCACGCTATTTGGCGCAGCGCATTGTTTTGTGCAGTTTACACTCGAGCTATTTTGGGCAGCGCACTGTTTTGTGCAGTTTACACTCGCGCTATTTTGCGCACCGCACTGTTTTGTGCAGTTTACCCTCGCGCTATTTTGCGCAGCGCACTATTTTGTGCAGTTTATCACTCCCACTATTTTCCGCAGCGCACTGTGTTGGGCAGTTTAGATTGGCGCTATTTTGCGCAGCGCACTATTTTTTGCAGTTTATCACTCGCGCTATTTTGCTCAACGCACTGTTTTCTGTAGTTTACACGCGCGCTATTTTGCGCAGCGCATTGTTCTGCGCAGTTTACACTCGTGCTATTTTGCGCAGCGCACTGTTTTGTGCAGTTTACGCTGGTGCTGTTGCGTACCGCACTATTTTGTGCAGTTTCCACTCGCGCGCTTTTGCGCAGCGCACTGTTTTGTGCAGTTTATCACTTGCGCTGTTTTGCGCAGCGCACTGTATTGTGCAGTTTACACTCGCCCTATTTTGCGCAGCGCACTGTTTTGTGCAGTTTACACTCGCTCTGTTTTGTGCAGTTTACAATCGCGCTATTTTGCGCTGCGCACTGTTTTCTGCAGTTTATCACTCGCGCTATTTTGCGCAGTTTATCACTCGCGCTATTTTGCGCACCGCACTGTTTCGTGCAGTTTACACTCGCGCTATTTTGCGCAGTGCACTGTTTTGTGCAGTTTATCACTCGCGCTATTTTGCGCACCGCACTGTTTTGTGCAGTTTACACTCGCGCTATTTTGCGCAGCGCACTGTTTTGTGCAGTTTACACTCGCGCTATTTTGCGCAGCGCACTGTTTTGTGCAGTTTATCACTCGCGCTATTTTGCGCACCGCACTGTTTTGTGCAATTTACACTCGCGCTATTTTGCGCAGCGCACTGTTTTGTGCAGTTTATCGCTCGCGCTATTTTGCGCAGCGCACTGTTTTGTGCAGTTTACACTCGCGCTATTTTGCGCAGCGCACTGTTTTGTACACTTTACACTCGCGCTATTTTGCGCAGCGCACTGTTTTTGCGTTTACGCTGGTGCTATTTTGCGCACCGCACTGTTTTGTGCAGTTTACACTCGCCCTATTTTGCGCAGCGCACTGTTTTGTGCAGTTTATCACTCGCGCTATTTTGCGCGGCGCACTGTTTTGTGCTGTTTACACTCGCGCTATTTTGCGCAGCGCACTGTTTTGTGCAGTTTACACTCGTGCTATTTTGCGCAGCGGACTGTTTTGTGCATTTTACACTGGTGCTATTTTGCGCTGCGCATTGTTTTGTGCAGTTTACACTCGCTCTGTTTTGTGCCGTTTACACTCGGGCTATTTTGCGCAGCGCACAGTTTTGTGCAGTTTATCACTCGCGCTATTTTACACAGCGCACTGTTTGTTGCAGTTTATCACTCGCGCTATTTTGCGCACCGCACTGTGTTGTGCAGTTTAGACGGGCGCTATTTTGCGCAGCGCACTATTTTTTGCAGTTTATCACTCGCGCTATTTTGCGCATCGCACTGTTTTGTGCAGTTTACACTCGCGCTATTTTGCGCAGCGCATTGCTTTGTGCAGTTTACACTCGCGCTATTTTGCGCAGCGCACTGTTTTGTGCAGTTTACATTGGTGCTGTTGCGCACCGCACTATTTTGTGCATTTTCCATTGCCCTCTTTTGCGCAGCCCACTGTTTTGTGCAGTTTATCACTCGCGCTGTTTTGCGCAGCGCACAGTTTTGTGCAGTTTACACTCGCGCTATTTTGCGCACCGCACTGTTTTGTGCAGTTTACACTCGCGCTATTTTGCGCAGCGCACTGTTTTGTGCAGTTTATCACTCGCGCTATTTTGCGCACCGCACTGTTTTGTGCAATTTACACTCGCGATATTTTGCGCAGCGCACTGTTTTGGGAAGTTTATCACTCGCGCTATTTTGCGCATCGCACTGTTTTGTGCAGTTTACACTGGCGCTATTTTGCGCAGCGCACTGTTTTGTGCACTTTACACTCGCGCTATTTTGCGCAGCGCACTGTTTTGCGCAGTTTACGCTGGTGCTATTTTGCGCACCGCACTGTTTTCTGCAGTTTACACTCGCCCTATTTTGCGCAGCCCACAGTTTTTTGCAGTTTACACTCGCGCTATATTGCGCAGCGCAATGTTTTGTACAGCTTACACTCGCGATATTTTGCGCACCGCACTGTTTTGTGCTGTTTACACTCGCGCTATGTTGCGCAGCGCACTGTTTTGTGCAGTTTATCACTCGCGCTATTTTGCGCGGCGCACTGTTTTGTGCAGTTTACACTCGCGCTATTTTGCGCAGTGCACTGTTTTGTGCTGTTTACACTCGCGCTATTTTGCGCAGCGCACTGTTTTGTGCAATTTACACTCGTGCTATTTTGCGCAGCGCACTGTTTTGTGCTGTTTACACTCGCGCTATTTTGCGCTGCGCACTGTTTTGTGCAGTTTACACTCGGGCTATTTTACGCAGCGCACAGTTTTGTGCAGTTTACCACTCGCGCTATTATACACAGCGCACTGTTTGTTGCAGTTTATCACTCGCGCTATTTTGCGCAGCGCACTATTTTGTGCCGTTTATCACTCGCGCTATTTTGCGCACCGCACTGTGTTGTGCAGTTTAGACGCGCGCTATTTTTCGCAGCGCACTGTTTTTTACAGTTTATCACTCGCGCGCTTTTCCGCAGCGCACTGTTTTGTGCAGTTTACACTCGCGCTATTTTGCGCACCGCACTGTTTTGTGCAGTTTACACTAGCGCTATTTTGCGCAGCGCACTGTTTTTTGCAGTTTATCACTCGCGCTATTTTGCGCACCGCACTGTTTTGTGCAATTTACACTCGCCCTCCTTTGCGCAGCCCACTGTTTTGTGCAGTTTATCACTCGCGCTGTTTTGCGCAGCGCACTGTTTTGTGCAGTTTACACTCGCGCTAATTTGCGCACCGCACTGTTTTGTGCAGTTTGTCACTCGCGCTATTTTGCGCACCGCACTGTTTTGTGCAGTTTACACTGGTGCTGTTGCGCACCGCACTATTTTGTGCATTTTGCATTGCCCTCTTTTGCGCAGCCCACTGTTTTGTGCAGTTTATCACTCGCGCTGTTTTGCGCAGCGCACAGTTTTGTGCAGTTTACACTCGCGCTTTTTGCGCACCGCACTGTTTTGTGCAGTTTACACTCGCGCTATTTTGCGCAGCGCACTGTTTTGTGCAGTTTATCACTCGCGCTATTTTGCGCACCGCACTGTTTTGTGCAATTTACACTCGCGCTATTTTGCGCAGCGCACTGTTTTGTGAAGTTTATCACTCGCGCTATTTTGCGCATCGCACTGTTTTGTGCAGTTTACACTTGCGCTATTTTGCGCAGCGCACTGTTTTGTGCACTTTACACTCGCGCTATTTTGCGCAGCGCACTATTTTGCGCAGTTTACGCTGGTGCTATTTTGCGCACCGCACTGTTTTCTGCAGTTTACACTCGCCCTATTTTGCGCAGCCCACTGTTTTGTGCAGTTTACACTCGCGCTATATTGCGCAGCGCACTGTTTTGTACAGCTTACACTCGCGATATTTTGCGCACCGCACTGTTTTGTGCAGTTTACACTCGCGCTATGTTGCGCAGCGCACTGTTTTGTGCAGTTTATCACTCGCGCTATTTTGCGCGGCGCACTGTTTTTTGCAGTTTATCACTCGCGCTATTTTGCGCAGTGCACTGTTTTGTGCTGTTTACACTCGCGCTATTTTGCGCAGCGCACTGTTTTGTGCAATTTACACTCGTGCTATTTTGCGCAGCGCACTGTTTTGTGCTGTTTACACTCGCGCTATTTTGCGCTGCGCACTGTTTTCTGCAGTTTACACTCGGGCTATTTTGTGCAGCGCACAGTTTTGTGCAGTTTACCACTCGCGCTATTATACACAGCGCACTGTTTGTTGCAGTTTGTCACTCGCGCTATTTTGCGCAGCGCACTATTTTGTGCAGTTTATCACTCGGGCTATTTTGCGCACCGCACTGTGTTGTGCAGTTTAGACGCGCGCTATGTTCCGCAGCGCACTATTTTTTGCAGTTTATCACTCACGCTATTTTGCGCATCGCACTGTTTTGTGCAGTTTACACTCGCGCTATTTTGCACAGCGCATTGTTTTGTGCAGTTTACACTCGCGCTATTTTGCGCAGCGCACTGTTTTGTGCAGTTTACACTGGTGTTGTTGCACACCGCACTATTTTGTGCAGTTTCCACTCGCCCTCCTTTGCGCAGCCCACTATTTTGTGCAGTTTATCACTCGCGCTATTTTGCGCACCGCACTGTTTTGTGCAATTTACACTCGCGCTATTTTGCGCAGCGCACTGTTTTGTGAAGTTTATCGCTCGCGCTATTTTACGCATCACACTGTTTTTTGCAGTTTACACTCGCGCTATTTTGCGCAGCGCACTGTTTTGTGCACTTTACACTCGCGCTATTTTGCGCAGTTTACGCTGGTGCTATTTTGCGCACCGCACTGTTTTGTGCAGTTTACACTCGCCCTATTTTGCGCAGCCCACTATTTTGTGCAGTTTACACTCGCGCTATATTGCGCAGCGCACTGTTTTGTACAGCTTACACTCGCGATATTTTGCGCACCGCACTGTTTTGTGCAGTTTACACTCGCGCTATGTTGCGCAGCGCACTGTTTTGTGCAGTTTATCACTCGCGCTATTTTGCGCGGCGCACTGTTTTTTGCAGTTTATCACTCGCGCTATTTTGCGCAGTGCACTGTTTGTGCTGTTTACACTCGCGCTATTTTGCACAGCGCACTGTTTTGTGCAATTTACACTCGTGCTATTTTGCGCAGCGCACTGTTTTCTACAGTTTACACTGGTGCTATTTTGCGCAGCGCACTGTTTTGTGCAGTTTACACTCGCGCTATTTTACGCAGCGCACTGTTTTGTGCAGTTTACACTTGCTCTGTTTTGTGCAGTTTACACTCGCGCTATTTTGCGCAGCGCACTATTTTGTGCAGTTTATCACTCGCGCTATTTTGCGCACCGCACTGTTTTGTGCAGCTTACACCCGCGCTATTTTGCGCACCGCACTGTTTTGTGCAGTTTACAATCGCGCCATTTTGCGCAGCGCACTGTTTTGTGCAGTTTACACTCGCGCTATTTTGCGCAGCGCACTGTTTTGTGCAGTTTATCACTCGCGCTATTTTGCAGCGCACTGTTTGTGCAGTTTATCACTCGCGCTATTTTGCGTAGCGCACTGTTTTGTGCAGTTTACACTCGCACTATTTTGCGCAGCGCACTGTTTTGTGCAGTTTACACTCGCGCTATTTTGCGCAGCGCACTGTTTTGTGCAGTTTACACTGGTGCTATTTTGCGCACCGCACTGTTTTGTGCAGTTTACACTCGCGCTATTTTGCACAGCGCACTGTTTTGTGCAGTTATCACTCGCGCTATTTTGCGCAGCGCACTGTTTTGTGCAGTTTACACTCGCGCTATTTTGCGCACCACACTGTTTTGTGCAGTTTACACTCGCGCTATTTTGCGCAGCGCACTGTTTTGTGCAGTTTGTCACTCGCGCTATTTTGCGCAGCGCACTGTTTTGTGCAGTTTACACTCGCGCTATTTTGCGCACCGCACTGTTTTGCAGTTTACACTCGCGCTATTTTGCGCACCGCACTGTTTTGTGCAGTTTACACTCGCGCTATTTTGCGCAGCGCACTGTTTTGTGCAGTTTACACTCGCGCTATTTTGCGCAGCGCACTGTTTTGTGCAGTTTACACTCGCGCTATTTTGTGCAGCGCACTGTTTGTGCAGTTTACACTCGCGCTATTTTGCGGCGCACTGTTTTGTGCAGTTTATCACTCGCGCTGTTTTGCGCACGCACTGTTTTGTGCAGTTTACACTCGCGCTATTTTGCGCACCGCACTGTTTTGTGCAGTTTACACTCGCGCTATTTTGCGCAGCGCACTGTTTTGTGCAGTTTATCACTCGCGCTATTTTGCGCACCGCACTGTTTTGTGCAGTTTACACTCGCGCTATTTTGCGCAGCGCACTGTTTTGTGCAGTTTACACTCGCGCTATTTTGCGCAGCGCACTGTTTTGTGCAGTTTACACTCGCGCTATTTTGCGCACCGCACTGTTTTGTGCAGTTTACACTCGCGCTATTTTGCGCACCGCACTGTTTTGTGCAGTTTACACTCGCGCTATTTTGCGCAGCGCACTGTTTTGTGCAGTTTATCACTCGCGCTATTTTGCGCACCGCACTGTTTTGTGCAGTTTACACTCGCGCTATTTTGCGCAGCGCACTGTTTTGTGCAGTTTACACTCGCGCTATTTTGCGCACCGCACTGTTTTGTGCAGTTTACACTCGCGCTATTTTGCGCAGCGCACTGTTTTGTGCAGTTTACACTCGCGCTATTTTGCGCAGCGCACTGTTTTGTGCAGTTTACACTCGCGCTATTTTGCGCACCGCACTGTTTTGTGCAGTTTACACTCGCGCTATTTTGCGCAGCGCACTGTTTTGTGCAGTTTATCACTCGCGCTATTTTGCGCAGCGCACTGTTTTGTGCAGTTTACACTCGCGCTATTTTGCGCAGCGCACTGTTTTGTGCAGTTTACACTCGCGCTATTTTGCGCAGCGCACTGTTTTGTGCAGTTTATCACTCGCGCTATTTTGCACACCGCACTGTTTTGTGCAGTTTACACTCGCGCTATTTGCGCACCGCACTGTTTTGTGCAGTTTACACTCGCGCTATTTTGCGCAGCGCACTGTTTTGTGCAGTTTACACTCGCGCTATTTTGCGCAGCGCACTGTTTTGTGCAGTTTATCACTCGCGCTATTTTGCGCACCGCACTGTTTTGTGCAGTTTACACTCGCGCTATTTTGCAGCGCACTGTTTTGTGCAGTTTATCACTCGCGCTATTTTGCGCAGCGCACTGTTTTGTGCAGTTTATCACTCGCGCTATTTTGCGCAGCGCACTGTTTTGTGCAGTTTACAATCGCGCTATTTTGCGCACCGCACTGTTTTGTGCAGTTTATCACTCGCGCTATTTTGCGCAGCGCACTGTTTTGTGCAGTTTACACTCGCGCTATTTTGCGCACCGCACTGTTTTGTGCAGTTTACACTCGCGCTATTTTGCGCACGCGCACTGTTTTGTGCAGTTTACACTCGCGCTATTTTGCGGCGCACTGTTTTGTGCAGTTTACACTCGCGCTATTTTGCGCAGCGCACTGTTTTGTGCAGTTTATCACTCGCGCTATTTTGCGCAGCGCACTGTTTTGTGCAGTTTACACTCGCGCTATTTTGCGCAGCGCACTGTTTTGTGCAGTTTATCACTCGCGCTATTTTGCGCAGCGCACTGTTTTGTGCAGTTTATCACTCGCGCTATTTTGCGCAGCGCACTGTTTTGTGCAGTTTACACTCGCGCTATTTTGCGCACCGCACTGTTTTGTGCAGTTTATCACTCGCGCTATTTTGCGCAGCGCACTGTTTTGTGCAGTTTACACTCGCGCTATTTTGCGCACCGCACTGTTTTGTGCAGTTTATCACTCGCGCTATTTTGCGCAGCGCACTGTTTTGTGCAGTTTACACTCGCGCTATTTTGCGCACCGCACTGTTTTGTGCAGTTTACACTCGCGCTATTTTGCGCAGCGCACTGTTTTGTGCAGTTTATCACTCGCGCTATTTTGCGCAGCGCACTGTTTTGTGCAGTTTACACTCGCGCTATTTTGCGCAGCGCACTGTTTTGTGCAGTTTACTCTCGCGCTATTTTGCGCAGCGCACTGTTTTGTGCAGTTTATCACTCGCGCTATTTTGCGCACCGCACTGTTTTGTGCAGTTTACACTCGCGCTATTTTGCGCAGCGCACTGTTTTGTGCAGTTTACACTCGCGCTATTTTGCGCACCGCACTGTTTTGTGCAGTTTACACTCGCGCTATTTTGCGCACCGCACTGTTTTGTGCAGTTTACACTCGCGCTATTTTGCGCAGCGCACTGTTTTGTGCAGTTTACACTCGCGCTATTTTGCGCAGCGCACTGTTTTGTGCAGTTTATCACTCGCGCTATTTTGCGCAGCGCACTGTTTTGTGCAGTTTACACTCGCGCTATTTTGCGCAGCGCACTGTTTTGTGCAGTTCACTCGCGCTATTTTGCGCACCGCACTGTTTTGCAGTTTACACTCGCGCTATTTTGCGCAGCGCACTGTTTTGTGCAGTTTACACTCGCGCTATTTTGCGCAGCGCACTGTTTTGTGCAGTTTACACTCGCGCTATTTTGCGCAGCGCACTGTTTTGTGCAGTTTACACTCGCGCTATTTTGCGCAGCGCACTGTTTTTGCAGTTTACACTCGCGCTATTTTGCGCAGCGCACTGTTTTGTGCAGTTTACACTCGCGCTATTTTGCGCACCGCACTGTTTTGTGCAGTTTACACTCGCGCTATTTTGGCAGCGCACTGTTTGTGCAGTTTATCACTCGCGCTATTTTGCGCAGCGCACTGTTTTGTGCAGTTTACACTCGCGCTATTTTGCGCAGCGCACTGTTTTGTGCAGTTTACACTCGCGCTATTTTGCGCACCGCACTGTTTTGTGCAGTTTATCACTCGCGCTATTTTGCGCAGCGCACTGTTTTGTGCAGTTTACACTCGCGCTATTTTGCGCACGCACTGTTTTGTAGTTTATCACTCGCGCTATTTTGCGCAGCGCACTGTTTTGTGCAGTTTACACTCGCGCTATTTTGCGCAGCGCACTGTTTGTGCAGTTTATCACTCGCGCTATTTTGCGCAGCGCACTGTTTTGTGCAGTTTACACTCGCGCTATTTTGCGCACCGCACTGTTTTGTGCAGTTTACACTCGCGCTATTTTGTGCACCGCACTGTTTTGTGCAGTTTACACTCGCGCTATTTTGCGCAGCGCACTGTTTTGTGCAGTTTATCACTCGCGCTATTTTGCGCAGCGCACTGTTTTGTGCAGTTTATCACTCGCGCTATTTTGCGCAGCGCACTGTTTTGTGCAGTTTACACTCGCGCTATTTTGCGCACCGCACTGTTTTGTGCAGTTTACACTCGCGCTATTTTGCGCACCGCACTGTTTTGTGCAGTTTACACTCGCGCTATTTTGCGCAGCGCACTGTTTTGTGCAGTTTACACTCGCGCTATTTTGCGCAGCACACTGTTTTGTGCAGTTTATCACCGCGCTATTTTGCGCAGCGCACTGTTTTGTGCAGTTTATCACTCGCGCTATTTTGCGCAGCGCACTGTTTTGTGCAGTTTACACTCGCGCTATTTTGCGCAGCGCACTGTTTTGTGCAGTTTACACTCGCGCTATTTTGCGCACCGCACTGTTTTGTGCAGTTTACACTGCGCTATTTTGCGCAGCGCACTGTTTTGTGCAGTTTACACTCGCGCTATTTTGCGCAGCGCACTGTTTTGTGCAGTTTACGCTGGCTATTTTGCGCACCGCACTGTTTTGTGCAGTTTACACTCGCGCTATTTTGCGCAGCCCACTGTTTTGTGCAGTTTACACTCGCGCTATTTTGCGCAGCGCACTGTTTTGTGCAGTTTACACTCGCGATATTTTGCGCACCGCACTGTTTTGTGCAGTTTACACTCGCGCTATTTTGCGCAGCGCACTGTTTTGTGCAGTTTATCACTCGCGCTATTTTGCGCAGCGCACTGTTTTGTGCAGTTTATCACTCGCGCTATTTTCGCAGCGCACTGTTTTGTGCAGTTTACACTCGCGCTATTTTGCGCAGCGCACTGTTTTGTGCAGTTTACACTCGTGCTATTTTGCGCAGCGCACTGTTTTGCAGTTTACACTCGCGCTATTTTGCGCAGCGCACTGTTTTGTGCAGTTTACACTCGCGCTATTTTGCGCAGCGCACTGTTTTGTGCAGTTTACACTCGCGCTGTTTTGTGCAGTTTACACTCGCGCTATTTTGCGCAGCGCACTGTTTTGTGCAGTTTACACTCGCGCTATTTTGCGCAGCGCACTGTTTTGTGCAGTTTATCACTCGCGCTATTTTGCGCACAGCGCACTGTTTTGTGCAGTTTATCACTCGCGCTATTTTGCGCAGCGCACTGTTTTGTGCAGTTTATCACTCGCGCTATTTTGCGCACCGCACTGTTTTGTGCAGTTTACACTCGCGCTATTTTGCGCACGCGCACTGTTTTGTGCAGTTTACACTCGCGCTATTTTGCGCAGCGCA
Organism: Camellia japonica; assembly: GCA_030407325.1. NCBI lineage: Eukaryota > Viridiplantae > Streptophyta > Magnoliopsida > Ericales > Theaceae > Camellia > Camellia japonica. Next base: position 38,113 of record JAPPVO010005896.1, on the reverse strand, counting down.
CTATTTTGTGCAGTTTACACTCGCGCTATTTTGCGCAGCGCACTGTTTTCTGCAGTTTACACTGGTGCTATTTTGCGCAGCGCACTGTTTTGTGCAGTTTACACTCGCGCTATTTTGCGCAGCGCACTGTTTTGTGCAGTTTACACTCACTCTGTTTTGTGCAGTTTACACTCGCGCTATTTTGCGCAGCGCACTGTTTTGTGCAGTTTACACTCGCGCTATTTTGCGCAGCGCACTGTTTTGTGCAGTTTATCACTCGCGCTATTTTTGCGCAGCGCACTGTTTGTGCAGTTTATCACTCGCGCTATTTTGCGCAGCGCACTGTTTTGTGCAGTTTAACCTCGCGCTATTTTGCGCACCGCACTGTTTTGTGCAGTTTACACTCGCGCTATTTTGCGCAGCGCACTGTTTTGTGCAGTTTACACTGCTATTTGCGCACCGCACTGTTTTGTGCAGTTTACACTCGCGCTATTTTGCGCAGCGCACTGTTTTGTGCAGTTTATCACTCGCGCTATTTTGCGCAGCGCACTGTTTTGTGCAGTTTATCGCGCGCTATTTTGCGCAGCACACTGTTTTGTGCAGTTTACACTCGCGCTATTTTGCGCAGCGCACTGTTTTGTGCACTTTACACTCGCGCTATTTTGCGCAGCGCACTGTTTTGCGCAGTTTACGCTGGTGCTATTTTGCGCACCGCACTGTTTTGTGCAGTTTACACTCGCGCTACATTACGCAGCGCACTGTTTTGTATAGCTTACACTCGTGATATTTTGCGCGCCGCACTGTTTTGTGCAGTTTACACTTGCGCTATGTTGCGCAGCGCACTGTTTTGTGCAGTTTATCACTCGCGCTATTTTGCGCAGCGCACTGTTTTTGCAGTTTATCACTCGCGCTATTTTACGCAGCGCACTGTTTTGTGCAGTTTACACTCGCGCTATTTTGCGCAGCGCACTGTTTTGTGCAATTTACACTCGTGCTATTTTGCGCAGCGCACTGTTTTCTGCAGTTTACACTGGTGCTATTTTGCGCAGCGCACTGTTTTGTGCAGTTTACACTCGCGCTATTTTGCGCAGCGCACTGTTTTGTGCAGTTTACACTCGCTCTGTTTTGTGCAGTTTACACTCGCGCTATTTTGCGCAGCACACTATTTTGTGCAGTTTATCACTCGCGCTATTTTGCGCACCGCACTGTTTTGTGCAGCTTACACTCGCGCTATTTTGCGCACCGCACTGTTTTGTGCAGTTTACAATCGCGCCATTTTGCCCAGCGCACTGTTTTGTGCAGTTTACACTCGCGCTATTTTCCGCAGCGCACAGTTTTGTGCAGTTTATCACTCGCGCTATTTTGCACAGCGCACTGTTTGTTGCAGTTTATCACTCGCGCTATTTTGCGTAGCGCACTATTTTGTGCAGTTTACAGTCGCTCTATTTTGCGCAGCGCACTGTTTTGTGCAATTTACACTCGTGCTATTTTGCGCAGCGCACTGTTTTGTGCAGTTTACACTGGTGCTGTTGCGCACCGCACTGTTTTGTGTAGTTTACACTCGCGCTCTTTTGCACAGCGCACTGTTTTGTGCAGCTTATCACTCGCGCTATTTTGCGCAGCGCACTGTTTTGTGCAGTTTACACTCGCGCTATTTTGCGCACCACACTGTTTTGTGCAGTTTACACTCGCGCTATTTTGCGCAGCGCACTATTTTGTGCAGTTTGTCACTCGGGCTATTTTGCGCAGCGCACTGTGTTGTGCAGTTTAGACTCGCGCTATTTTGTGCAGCGCACTGTTTTTTGCAGTTTACCACTCGCGCTATTTTGCGCACCGCACTGTTTTGTGCAGTTTACACTCGCGCTATTTTGCGCAGCGCATTGTTTTGTGCAGTTTACACTCGTGCTATTTTGCGAAGCGCACTGTTTTGTGCAGTTTACACTGGTGCTGTTGCGCACCGCACTATTTTGTGCAGTTTCCACTCGCGCTCTGTTGTGCGGCGCACTGTTTTGTGCAGTTTATCACTCGCGCTGTTTTGCGCAGCGCACTATTTTGCGCAGTTTACACTCGCGCTATTTTGCGCACCGCACTGTTTTGTGCAGTTTACACTCGCGCTATTTTGCGCAGCGCACTGTTTTGTGCAGTTTATCACTCGCGCTATTTTGCGCACCGCACTGTTTTGTGCAATTTACACTCGCGCTATTTTGCGCAGCGCACTATTTTGTGCAGTTTATCGCTCGCGCTATTTTCCGCATCGCACTGTTTTGTGCAGTTTACACTCGCGCTATTTTGCGCAGCGCACTGTTTTGTGCACTTTACACTGGCGCTATTTTGCGCAGCGCACTGTTTTGCGCAGTTTACGCTGGTGCTATTTCTCGCACCGCACTGTTTTGTGCAGTTTACACTCGCCCTATTTTGCGTAGCCCACTATTTTGTGCAGTTTACACTCTCGCTATATTGCGCATCGCACTGTTTTGTACAGCTTACACTCGCGATATTTTGCGCACCGCACTGTTTTGTGCAGTTTACACTCGCGCTATGTTGCGCAGCGCACTGTTTTTTGCAGTTTATCACTCGCGCTATTTTGCGCAGCGCACTGTTTTTTGCAGTTTATCACTCGCGCTATTTTGCGCAGCGCACTGTTTTGTGCTGTTTACACTCGTGCTATTTTGCGCAGCGTACTGTTTTGTGCAATTTACACTCGTGCTATTTTGCGCAGCGCACTGCTTTGTGCAGTTTACACTGGTGCTATTTTGCGCAGCGCACTGTTTTGTGCAATTTACACTCGCGCTATTTTGCGCAGCGCACTGTTTTGTGCAGTTTACACTCGCTCTGTTTTGTGCAGTTTACACTCGCGCTATTTTGCGCAGCGCACTGTTTTGTGCAGTTTACACTCGCGCTATTTTGCGCAGCGCACAGTTTTGTGCCGTTTATCACTCGCGCTATTTTGCATAGCGCACTGTTTGTTGCAGTTTATCACTCGCGCTATTTTGCGTAGCGCACTATTTTGTGCAGTTTACAGTCGCGCTATTTTGCGCAGCGCACTGTTTTGTGCAATTTACACTCGTGCTATTTTTCGCAGCGCACTGTTTTGTGCAGTTTACACTAGTGCTGTTGCGCACCGCAGTATTTTGTGCAGTTTCCACTCGCGCTCTTTTGCGCAGCGCACTGTTTTTTGCAGTTTACAGTCGCGCTATTTTGCGCAGCGCACTGTTTTGTGCAATTTACACTCGTCCTATTTTTCGCAGCGCACTGTTTTGTGCAGTTTACACTAGTGCTGTTGCGCACCGCAGTATTTTGTGCAGTTTCCACTCGCGCTCTTTTGCGCAGCGCACTGTTTTTTTCAGTTTATCACTCGCGCTCTTTTGCGCAGCGCACTGTTTTGTGCAGTTTACACTCGCGCTATTTTGCGCACCGCACTGTTTTGTGCAGTTTACACTCGCGCTATTTTGCGCAGTGCACTGTTTTGTGCAGTTTATCACTCGCGCTATTTTGCGCACCGCACTGTTTTGTGCAATTTACACTCGCGCTATTTTGCGCAGCGCACTGTCTTGTGCAGTTTATCGCTCGCGCTATTTTGCGCATCGCACTGTTTTGTGCAGTTTACACTCGCGCTATTTTGCGCAGCGCACTGTTTTGTGCACTTTACACTCGCGCTATTTTGCGCAGCGCACTGTTTTGTGCAGTTTACGCTGGTGCTATTTTGCGCACCGCACTGTTTTGTGCAATTTACACTCGCCCTATTTTGCGCAGCCCACTGTTTTGTGCAGTTTACACTCGCGCCATATTGCGCAGCGCACTGTTTTGTACAGCTTACACTCGCGATATTTTGCGCACCGCACTGTTTTGTGCAGTTTACACTCGCGCTATGTTGCGCAGCGCACTGTTTTGTGCAGTTTATCACTCGCGCTATTTTGCGCAGTGCACTGTTTTTTGCAGTTTATCACTCGCGCTATTTTGCGCAGTGCACTGTTTTGTGCAGTTTATCACTCGCGCTATTTTGCGCAGCGCACTGTTTTTTGCAGTTTATCACTCGCGCTATTTTGCGCAGTGCACTGTTTTGTGCTGTTTACACTATCGCTATTTTGCGCAGCGCACTATTTTGTGCAATTTACACTCGTGCTATTTTGCGCAGCGCACTATTTTGTGCAGTTTACACTGGTGTTATTTTGCGCAACGCACTGTTTTGTGCAGTTTACACTCGCGCTATTTTGCGCAGCGCACTGTTTTGTGCAGTTTACACTCGCTCTGTGTTGTGCAGTTTACACTCGCGCTATTTTGCGCAGCGCACTGTTTTGTGCAGTTTATCACTCGTGCTATTTTGTGCAGCGCACTGTTTTGTGCAGTTTATCACTCGCGCTATTTTGCGCACCGCACAGTTTTGTGCAACTTACAATCGCGCTATTTTGCGCACCGCACTGTTTTATGCAGTTTACACTCGCGCTATTTTGCGCAGCGCACTGTTTTGTGCAGTTTACACTCGCACTATTTTGCGCAGCGCACTGTTTTGTGCAGTTTATCACTCGCGCTATTTAGCACAGCGCACTGTTTTGTGCAGTTTACGCTCGCGCTATTTTCCGCAGCCCACTGTTTTGTGCAGTTTACACTCGCGCTATTTTGTGAACCGCACTGTTTTGTGCAGTTTAGCACTCGCGCTATTTTGCGCACCGCACTGTTTTGTGCAGTTTACACTCGCGCTATTTTGCGCACCGCACTGTTTTGTGCAGTTTATCACTCGCGTGGTTTTGCGCAGCGCACTGTTTTGTGCAGTTTACACACGCGCTATTTTACGCACCGCACTGTTTTGTGCAGTTTACACACGCGCTATTTTACGCAGCGCACTGTTTTGTGCCGTTTAAACTGGCCTTATTTTGCGCACCGCACTGTTTTGTGCAGTTTATCACTCGCGCTATTTTGCGCGGAGCATTGTTTTGTGCAGTTTACAATCGCGCTATTTTGCGCACCGCACTGTTTTGTGCAGTTTACACTCGTGCTATTTTGCGCCGTGCACTGTTTTGTGCAGTTTATCACTCGCGATACTTTGCGCACCGCACTGTTTTGTGCAGTTTACACTCGCGCTATGTTGCGCAGCGCACTGTCTTGTGCAGTTTATCACTCGCGCTATTTTGCGCAGCGCACTGTTTTGTGCAGTTTATCACTCGCGCTATTTTGCGCACCGCACTGTTTTGTGCAGTTTACACTCGCGCTATTTTGCGCAGCGCACTGTTTTGTGCAGTTTACTCTCGCGCTATTTTTCGCACCGCACTGTTTTGTGCAGGTTACACTCGCGCTATTTTGCGCAGCACAGTATTTTGTGTAGTTTACACTCGCACTATTTTGCGCAACGCACTGTTTCGTGCAGTTTACACTCGCGTTATATTGCGCAGTGCACTGTTTTCTGCAGCTTACACTCGCGGTATTTTGCGCACCGCACTATTTTTTTGCAGTTTACACTCGCGCTATTTTGCGCAGCGCACTGTTTTGTGCAGTTTATCACTCGCGCTATTTTGCGCACCGCATTGTTTTGTGTCGTTTACACTCGCGCTATTTTGCGCAGCGCACTGTTTTGTGCAGTTTATCACTCGCGCTATTTTGCGCAGCGCACTGTTTTGTGCAGTTTGCACTCGCGCTATTTTGCACAGCGCAATGTTTTGTGCAGATTATCACTCGCGCTATTTTGCGCACCGTACTGTTTTGTGCAGTTTACACTCGCGCTATTTTGCGCAGCGCACTGTTTTGTGCAGTTTACACTCGCGATATTTTGCGCACTGCTCTGTTTTGTGCAGTTTACACTCGCGCTATTTTGCGCAGCGCACTGTTTTGTGCAGTTTATCACTCGCGCTATTTTGCGCACCGCACTGTTTTGTGTAGTTTACACTCGCGCTATTTTGCGCATCGCACTGTTTTGTGCAGTTTATCACTCGCGCTATTTTGCGCAGCGCACTGTTTTGTGAAGTTTACACTCGCGCTATTTTGCGCAGCGCACTGTTTTGTGCAGTTTACACTCGTGCTATTTTGCGCCGTGCACTGTTTTGTGCAGTTTATCACTCGCGCTATTTTGCGCACCGCACTGTTTTGTGCAGTTACACTCGCGCTATTTTGCGCAGCGCACTGTTTTGTGCAGTTTATCACTCGCGCTATTTTGCGCAGCGCACTGTTTTGTGCAGTTTATCACTCGCGCTATTTTGCGCACCGCACTGTTTTGTGCAGTTTACACTCGCGCTATTTTGCGCAGCGCACTGTTTTGTGCAGTTTACACTCGCGCTATTTTTCGCACCGCACTGTTTTGTGCAGTTTACACTCGCGCTATTTTGCGCAGCACACTATTTTGTGCAGTTTACACTCGCGCTATTTTGCGCAACGCACTGTTTTGTGCAGTTTACACTCGCGTTATATTGCGCAGCGCACTGTTTTCTGCAGCTTACACTCGCGATATTTTGCGCACCGCACTATTTTTTTGCAGTTTACACTCGCGCTATTTTGCGCAGCGCACTGTTTTGTGCAGTTTATCACTCGCGCTATTTTGCGCACCGCATTGTTTTGTGTCGTTTACACTCGCGCTATTTTGCGCAGCGCACTGTTTTGTGCAGTTTATCACTCGCGCTATTTTGCGCAGCGCACTGTTTTGTGAAGTTTGCACTCGCGCTATTTTGCACAGCGCAATGTTTTGTGCAGATTATCACTCACGCTATTTTGCGCACCGTACTGTTTTGTGCAGTTTACACTCGCGCTATTTTGCGGAGCGCACTGTTTTGTGCAGTTTACACTCGCGATATTTTGCGCACTGCCCTGTTTTGTGCAGTTTACACTCGCGCTATTCTGCGCAGCGCACTGTTTTGTGCAGTTTATCACTTGCGCTATTTTGCGCACCGCACTGTTTTGTGTAGTTTACACTCGCGCTATTTTGCGCATCGCACTGTTTTGTGCAGTTTATCACTCGCGCTATTTTGCGCAGCGCACTGTTTTGTGAAGTTTACACTCGCGCTATTTTGCGCAGCGCACTGTTTTGTGCAGTTTACACTCGCGCTATTTTGCGCACCGCTTTGTTTTGTACAGTTTATCACTCGCGCTATTTTGCGCAGCGCACTGTTTTGTACTGTTTGAACTCGCGCTATTTTGCGCAGCGCAATGTTTTGTGCAATTTACACTGGCGCTATTTTGCGCAGCGCACTGTTTTGGGCAGTTTATCACTCGCGCTATATTGCGCAGCGCACTGTTTTGTGCAGCTTACACTCGCGCTATTTTGCGCACCGCACTGTTTTGTGCAGTTTACACTCGCGTTATTTTGCGGAGCGCACTGTTTTGTGCAGTTTACACTCGCGCTATTTGGCGCAGCCCACTGTTTTGTGCAGCTTACACTTGCGATATTTTGCGCACCGCACTATTGTGTGCAGTTTATCACTTGCGCTATTTTGCGCAACGCAATGTTTTGTGCAGTTTACACTGGCGCTATTTTGCGCGGCGCTCTGTTTTGTGCAGTTTATCACTCGCGCTATATTGCGCATCGCACTGTTTTGTGCAGCTTACACTCGCGATATTTTGCGCACCGCACTGTTTTGTGCAGTTTACACTTGCGCTATTCTGCGCACCGCACTGTTTTGTGTAGTTTGCACTCGCGCTATTTTGCACAGCGCACTGTTTTGTGCAGTTTACACTCGCGCTATTTTGCGCACCGCACTGTTTTGTCTAGTTTACACTCGAGGTATTTTGCGCAGCGCACTGTTTTGTGCAATTTACACTCTCGCTATTTTGCACACCGCACTATTTTGTGCAGTTTACACTGGCGCTATTTTGCGCGCCGCACTGTTTTGTGCAGTTTAAACTCGCGCTATTTTGCGCAGCGCACTGTTTTGTGCAGTTTATCACTCGCGCAATTTCGCACAGCGCACTGTTTTGTGCGGTTTACAATCGTGCTATTTTGCGCAGCGCACTATTTTGTGCAGTTTATCACTCGCGCTATTTTGCGCAGCGCACTGTTTTGTGCAGGTTATCACTTGCGCCATATTGTGCAGCACACTATTTTGTGCGGCTTATACTCACGATATTTTGCGCACCGCACTGTTTTGTGCAGTTTACACACGCGCTATTTTGCGCAGCGCACTGTTTTGTGCAGTTTATCACTCACGCTATTTTGCGCAGCGCACTGTTTTGTGCAGTTTACACTTGCGCTATTTTGCGCAGCGGACTTTTTTGTGCAGTTTATTACTCGCGCAATTTTCGTACAGCGCATTGTTTTGTGCAGTTTACAATCGCGCTATTTTGCGCAGCGCGCGGTTTTGTGCAGTTTATCACTAGCGCTATTTTGCGCAGCGCACTGTTTTGTGCAGTTTATCACTCGTGCTATATTGCGCAGCACACTATTTTGTGCAGCTTACACTCGCGCCATTTTGCGCACAGCACTGTTTTGTGCAGTTTACACTCGCGCTATTTTGCGCAACGCAATGTTTTGTGCAGTTTATCACTCGCGCTATTTTGCGCACCGCACTGTTTTGTGCAGTTTACACTCGTGCTATTTTGCGTAGCGCACTATTTTGTGCAGCTTACACTCGCGATATTTTGCGCACCGCACTGTTTTGTGCAGTTTACACTCATGCTATTTGGCGCAGCGCACTGTTTTGTGCAGTTTATCACTCGCGCTATTTTGCGCAGCGCACTGTTTTGTGCAATTTATCACTCGCGCTATTTTGCGCACCGCTCTGTTTTGTGCTATTTACACTCGCTATTTTGCGTATCGCACTATGTTGTGTAGTTTACACTCGCGCTATTTTGCGCGGCGCACCGTTTTGTCCAGTTTACACATGCGCGATTTTGCGCAGCGCACTGTTTTGTGCAGTTTATCACTCGCGCTATTTTGCGCACCGCACTGTTTTGTGCAGCTTACACTCGCGCTATTTTGCGCACCGCACTATTTTGTGCGGTTTACACTCGCGCTATTTTACGCAGCGCACTGTTTTGTGCAGTTTATCACTCGCGCTATTTTGCGCACCGCACTGTTTTGTGCAGTTTACACTCGCGCTATTTTGCGCAGTGCACTGTTTTGTGCAGTTTACACTCGCGCTATTTTGCGCAGCGCACTGTTTTGTGCAGTTTATCACTCGCGCTATTTTGCGCAGCGCACTGTTTTGTGCAGTTTACACTCGCGCTATTTTGCGCAGCGCACTGTTTTGTGCAGTTTATCACTCGCGCTATTTTGCGCACCGCACTGTTTTGTGCAGTTTACACTCGCGCTATTTTGCGCACCGCACTATTTTGTGCAGTTTACACTCGCGCTATTTTGCGCAGCGCACCGTTTTGTGCAGTTTATCACTCGCGCTATTTTGCGCACCGCACTGTTTTGTGCAGTTTACACTCGCGCTATTTTGCACAGCGCACTGTTTTGTGCAGTTTATCACTCGCGCTATTTTGCGCAGCGCACTGTTTTGTGCTGTTTACACTCGCGCTATTTTGTGCAGCGCACTGTTTTGTGCAGTTTATCACTCGCGCAATTTTCGCACAGCGCACTATTTTGTGCAGTTTACAATCGAGCTATTTTGCGCAGCGCACGGTTTTGTGCAGTTTATCACTCGCACTATTTTGCGCAGCGCACTGTTTTGTGCAGTTTATCACTCGTGCTATATTGCGCAGCGCACTGTTTTGTGCAGCTTACACTCGCGCTATTTTGCGCACCGCACTGTTTTGTGCAGTTTACACTCACGCTATTTTGCGCAGCGCAATGTTTTGTGCAGATTATCACTCGCGTTATTTTGCGCACCGCACTGTTTTGTGCAGTTTACACTCGTGCTATTTTGCGTAGCGCACTGTTTTGTGCAGCTTACACTCGCGATATTTTGCGCACCGCACTGTTTTGTGCAGTTTACACTCATGCTATTTTGCGCAGCACACTGTTTTGTGCAGTGTATCACTCGCGCTATTTTGCGCAGCACACTGTTTTGTGCAATTAATCACTCGCGCTATTTTGCGCACCGCTCTGTTTTGTGCAGTTTACACTCGCTATTTTGCGTATCGCGCTATGTTGTGTAGTTTACACTCGCGCTATTTTGTGCGGCGCACCATTTTGTGCAGTTTACACATGCGCTATTTTGCGCAGCGCACTGTTTTGTGCAGTTTATCACTCGCGCTATTTTGCGCAGCGCAGTATTTTGTGCAGTTTACCACTCGCGCTATTTTGCGCACCGCACTGTTTTGTGCAGCTTACACTCGCGCTATTTTGTGCCCCGCACTATTTTGTGCAGTTTACACTCGCGCTATTTTGCGCAGCGAACTGTTTTGTGCAGTTTATCACTCGCGCTATTTTGCGCACCGCCCTGTTTTGTGCAGTTTACACTTGCGCTATTTTGCGCAGCGCACTGGTTTGTGCGGTTTATCACTCGCGCTATTTTGCGCAGCGCACTGTTTTGTGCAGTTTACACTCGCGCTACTTTGCGCAACGCACTATTTTGTGCAGTTTATCACTCTCTCTATTTTGCGCGCCGCACTGTTTTGTGCAAATTACACTCGCGCTATTTTGCGCCCCGCACTATTTTGTGCAGTTTACACTGGCGCTATTTTGCGCACCGCACTGTTTTGTGCAGTTTACGCTCGCGCTATTTTGCGCAGTGCACTGTTTTGTACAGTCGCTGTTTTTTGCAGTTTACACTCGCGCAGTTTTGCGCAGCGCACTGTTTTGTGCAGTTTATCACTCGCGCTATTTTGCGCAGCGCACTGTTTTGTGCAGTTTAGACTCGCGCTATTTTGCGCACCGCGCTGTTTTGTGCAATTTATCACTCACGCTATTTTGCGCAGCTCACTGTTTTGTGCAGTTTATCACTCATGCTATTTTGTGCACCGCACTGTTTTGTGCAGCTTACACTCGCGCTATTTTGCGCACCGCACTGTTTTGTGCAGTTTACACTCGCGCTATTTTGCGCAGCGCACTGTTTTGTCCAGTTTACACTCGCGCTATTTTCCGCACCGCACTGTTTTGTGCAGTTTATCACACGCGCTATTTTGCCCACCGCACTGTTTTGTGCAGTTTACACTCGCGCTATTTTGCGCACCGTACTGTTTTGTGCAGTTTACACTCCCGCTATTTTGCGCAGCGCACTGTTTTGTGCAGTTTGCACTCGCGCTATTTTGCGCACTGCACAGTTTTGTGCAGTTTCCACTCGCGCTATTTTGCGCAACGCACTGTTTTGAGCAGTTTACACTCTCGCTATTTTGCGCAGCGCACTATTTTGTGCAGTTTGCACTCGCGCTATTTTGCGCACTGCACTGTTTTATGCAGTTTATCACCCGCGCGATTTTGCGCACCGCACTGCTTTGTGCAGTTTACACTGGCGCTATTTTGCGCACCGCACTATTTTGTGCAGTTTACACTAGCGCTATTTTGCGCAGGGCACTGTTTTGTGCAGTTTACACTCGCGCTATGTTGCGCAGCGCACTGTTTTGTGCAGTTTATCACCGGCGCTATTTTCCGCACCGCACTGTTTTGTGCAGTTTATCACTCGCGCTATTTGGCGCACCGCACTGTTTTGTGCAGTTTACACTCGCGCTATTTCGCGCAGCGCACTGTTTTGTGCAGTTTGCACTCGCGCGATTTTACGTAGCGCACTGTTTTGTGCAGTTTATCACTCACGCCATTTTGCGCACAACACTGTTTTGTGCAGTTTACACTCGCGCTATTGTGCGCAGCGCAATGTTTTGTGCAGTTTATCACTCGCGCTATTTTGCGCACCGCACTGTTTTGTGCCGTTTACACTCGTGCTATTTTGCGTAGCGCACTGTTTTGTGCAGCTTACACTCGCGATATTTTGCGCACCGCACTGTTTTGTGCAGTTTACACTCATGCTATTTTGCGCAGCGCACTGTTTTGTGCAGTGTATCACTCGCGCTATTTTGCGCAGCGCACTGTTTTGTGCAATTTATCACTCGCGCTATTTTGCGCACCGCTCTGTTTTGTGCTGTTTACACTCGCTATTTTGCGTATCGCACTATGTTGTGTAGTTTACACTCGCGCTATTTTGCGCGGCGCACCGTTTTGTGCAGTTTACACATGCGCTATTTTGCGCAGCGCACTGTTTTGTGCAGTTTATCACTCGCGCTATTTTGCGCACCGCACTATTTTGTGCAGCTTACACTCGCGCTATTTCGCGCACTGCACTATTTTGTGCAGTTTACACTCGCGCTATTTTGCGCAGCGAACTGTTTTGTGCAGTTTATCACTCGCACTATTTTGCGCACCTCACTGTTTTGTGCAGTTTACACTCGCGCTATTTTGCGCAGCGCACTGTTTTGTTCAGTTTATCACTCGCGCAATTTTCGCACAACGCACTGTTTTGTGCAGTTTACAATCGCGCTATTTTGCGCAGCGCACTGTTTTGTGCAGTTTATCACTCGTGCTATATTGCGCAGCGCACTGTTTTGTGCAGCTTACACTCGCGCTATTTTGCGCACCGCACTGTTTTGTGCAGTTTACACTCACGCTATTTTGCGCAGCGCAATGTTTTGTGCAGATTATCACTCACGCTATTTTGCGCACCGCACTGTTTTGTGCAGTTTACACTCGTGCTATTTTGCGTAGCGCACTGTTTTGTGCAGCTTACACTCGCGATATTTTGCGCACCGCACTGTTTTGTGCAGTTTACACTCATGCTATTTTGCGCAGCGCACTGTTTTGTGCAGTGTATCACTCGCGCTATTTTGCGCAGCGCACTGTTTTGTGCAATTTGTCACTCGCGCTATTTTGCGCACCGCTCTGTTTTGTGCAGTTTACACTCGCTATTTTGCGTATCGCGCTATGTTGTGTAGTTTACACTCGCGCTATTTTGCGCGGCGCACCGTTTTGTGCAGTTTACACATGCGCTATTTTGCGCACCGCACTATTTTATGCAGTTTACACTCGCGCTATTTTGCGAAGCGAACTGTTTTGTGCAGTTTATCACTCGCGCTATTTTGCGCACCGCCCTGTTTTGTGCAGTTTACACTTGCGCTATTTTGCGCAGCGCACTGGTTTGTGCGGTTTATCACTCGCGCTATTTTGCGCAGCGCACTGTTTTGTGCAGTTTACACTCGCGCTACTTTGCGCAACGCACTATTTTGTGCAGTTTATCACTCGCTCTATTTTGCGCGCCGCACTGTTTTGTGCAAATTGCACTCGCGCTATTTTGCGCCCCGCACTATTTTGTGCAGTTTACACTGGCGCTATTTTGCGCACCGCACTGTTTTGTGCAGTTTACGCTCGCGCTATTTTGCGCAGCGCACTGTTTTGTGCAGTGTATCACTCGCTATTTTGCGCACCGCACTGTTTTGTGCAGTTTACAGTCGCTATTTTGCGCAGCGCACCGTTTTGGGCAGATTATCACTCGCGCTATTTTGCGCACCGCACTATTTTGTGTAGCTTACACTCGCGCTATTTTGCGCAGCGCACTGTTTTTTGCAGTTTACACTCGCGCAATTTTGCGCAGCGCACTGTTTTGTGCAGTTTACACTCGCGCTATTTTGCGCAGCGCACTGTTTTGTGCAGTTTAGACTCGCGCTATTTTGCGCACCGCGCTGTTTTGTGCAATTTATCACTCGCGCTATTTTGCGCAGCTCACTGTTTTGTGCAGTTTATCACCCATGCTATTTTGCGCACCGCACTGTTTTGTGCAGCTTACACTCGCGCTATTTTGCGCACCGCACTGTTTTGTGCAGTTTACACTCGCGCTATTTTGCGCAGCGCACTGTTTTGTGCAGTTTACACTCGCTCTATTTTGCGCAGCGCACTGTTTTGTGCAGTTTATCACTCGCGCTATTTTTCGCACCGCTCTGTTTTGTGCAGTTTACACTCGCGCTATTTTGTGCACCGTACTGTTTTGTGCAGTTTACACTCCCGCTATTTTGCGCAGCGCACTGTTTTGTGCAGTTTGCACTCGCGCTGTTTTGCGCACCGCACTGTTTTGTGCAGTTTCCACTCGCGCTATTTTGCGCAACGCACTGTTTTGAGCAGTTTACACTCTCGCTATTTTGCGCAGCGCACTATTTTGTGCAGTTTGCACTCGCGCTATTTTGCGCACTGCACTGTTTTATGCAGTTTATCACCCGCGCGATTTTGCGCACTGCACTGTTTTTTGCACTTTACACTGGCGCTATTTTGCGCACCGCACTGTTTTGTGCAGTTTACACTAGCGCTATTTTGCGCAGGGCACTGTTTTGTGCAGTTTACACTCGCGCTATGTTGCCCAGCGCACTGTTTTGTGAAGTTTATCACCGGCGCTATTTTCCGCACCGCACTGTTTTGTGCAGTTTATCACTCGCGCTATTTGGCGCACCGCACTGTTTTGTGCAGTTTACACTCGCGCTATTTCGCGCAGCGCACTGTTTTGTGCAGTTTGCACTCGCGCTATTTTACATAGCGCACTGTTTTGTGCAGTTTATCACTCACGCCATTTTGCGCACCGCACTGTTTTGTGCAGTTTACACTCGCGCTATTTTGCGCAGCGCACTGTTTTGTGCAGTTTATCACTCGCGCAATTTTCGTACAGCGCACTGTTTTGTGCAGTTTACAATCGCGCTATTTTGCGCAGCGCACGGTTTTGTGCAGTTTATCACTAGCGCTATTTTGCGCAGCGCACTATTTTGCGCAACACACTATTTTGTGCAGTTTATCACTCGTGCTATATTGCGCAGCGCACTATTTTGTGCAGCTTACACTCGCGCCATTTTGCGCACAGCACTGTTTTGTGCAGTTTACACTCGCGCTATTTTACGCAGCGCAATGTTTTGTGCAGTTTATCACTCGCGCTATTTTGCGCACCGCACTGTTTTGTGCAGTTTACACTCGTGCTATTTTGCGTAGCGCACTGTTTTGTGCAGCTTACACTCGCGATATTTTGCTCACCGCACTGTTTTGTGCAGTTTACACTCATGCTATTTTGCGCAGCGCACTGTTTTGTGCAGTGTATCACTCGCGCTATTTTGCGCAGCGCACTATTTTGTGCAATTTATCACTCGCCCTATTTTGCGCACCGCTCTGTTTTGTGCTGTTTACACTCGCTATTTTGCGTATCGCACTATGTTGTGTAGTTTACACTCGCGCTATTTTGCGCGGCGCACCGTTTTGTGCAGTTTACACATGCGCTATTTTGCGCAGCGCACTGTTTTGTGCAGCTTAAACTCGCGCTATTTTGCGCACCGCACTATTTTGTGCAGTTTACACTCGCGCTATTTTGCGCAGCGAACTGTTTTGTGCAGTTTATCACTCGCACTATTTTGCGCACCTCACTGTTTTGTGCAGTTTACAATCGCGCTATTTTGCGCAGCGCACTGTTTTGTTCAGTTTATCACTCGCGCAATTTTCGCACAGCGCACTGTTTTTTGCAGTTTACAATCGCGCTATTTTGCGCAGCGCACGGTTTTGTGCAGTTTATCACTCGCGCTATTTTGCGCAGCGCACTGTTTTGTGCAGTTTATCACTCGTGCTATATTGCGCAGCGCACTGTTTTGTGCAGTTTACACTCGCGCTATTTTGCGCACCGCACTGTTTTGTGCAGTTTACACTCACGCTATTTTGCGCAGCGCAATGTTTTGTGCAGATTATCACTCGCGCTATTTTGCGCACCGCACTGTTTTGTGCAGTTTACACTCGTGCTATTTTGCGTAGCGCACTGTTTTGTGCAGCTTACACTCGCGATATTTTGCGCACCGCACTGTTTTGTGCAGTTTACACTCATGCTATTTTGCGCAGCGCACTGTTTTGTGCAGTTTACACTGGCGCTATTTTGCGCACCGCACTGTTTTGTGCAGCTTACACTCGCGCTATTTTGCACAGCGCACTGTTTTGTGCAGTTAGCACTCGCGCTATTTTGCGCACCGCACTGTTTTGTGCAGTTTACACTAGCGCTATTTTGCGCAGGGCACTGTCTTGTGCAGTTTACACTAGCGCTATTTTGTGCAGGGCACTGTTTTGTGCAGTTTACACTCGCGCTATGTTGCGCAGCGCACTGTTTTGTGCAGTTTGTCACCCGCGCTATTTTGCGCACCGCACTGTTTTGTGCAGTTTATCACTCGCGCTATTTGGCGCACCGCACTGTTTTGTGCAGTTTACACTCGCGCTATTTCGCGCAGCGCACTGTTTTGTGCAGTTTACACTCGCGCTATTTTGTGCAGCGCACTGTTTTTTGCAGTTTATCACTCGCTCTATTTTGCGCACCACACTATTTTGTGCAGTTTACACTCGCACGATTTTACGCACCGCACTATTTTGTGCAGTTTACACTCGCGCCATTTTGCGCAGTGCACTGTTTGGTGCAGTTTACACTCGCGCTATTTTGCGGAGAGCACTGTTTTGTGCAGTTTACACTCGCGCTATATTGCGCAGCACACTGTTTTGTGCAGTTTACACTCGCGCTATTTTGCGCAGCGCACTGTTTTGTGCAGTTTATCACTCCGCAATTTTGCGCACCGCACAGTTTTGTGCAGTTTACACTCGCGCTATTTTGCGCAGCGCACTGTTTTGTGCAGTTTATCACTCGCGGAATTTTGCGCACCGCACTGTTTTGTGCAGTTTACACTCGCTATTTTGCGCATCGCACTGTTTTGTGCAGTTTGCACTCGCGCCATTTTGAGCAGCGTACTGTTTTATGCAGTTTACACACGCGCTATTTTGCGCAGCGCACTGTTTTGTGCGATTTATCACTCGCGATATTTTGCGCAGCGCACTGTTTTGTGCAGTTTACACTCGCGCTATTTTGCGCAGCGCACTGTTTTGTTCAGTTTATCACTCGCGCAATTTTCGCACAGCGCACTGTTTTGTGCAGTTTACAATCGCGCTATTTTGCGCAGCGCACGGTTTTGTGCAGTTTATCACTCGCGCTATTTTGCGCAGCGCACTGTTTTGTGCAGTTTATCACTCGGGCTATATTGCGCAGCGCACTGTTTTGTGCAGCTTACACTCGCGCTATTTTGCGCACCGCACTGTTTTGTGCAGTTTACACTCACGCTATTTTGCGCAGCGCAATGTTTTGTGCAGATTATCACTCGCGCTATTTTGCGCACCGCACTGTTTTGTGCAGTTTACACTCGTGCTATTTTGCGTAGCGCACTGTTTTCTGCAGCTTACACTCGCGATATTTTGCGCACCGCACTGTTTTGTGCAGTTTACACTCCTGCTATTTTGTGCAGCGCACTGTTTTGTGCAGTGTATCACTCGCGCTATTTTGCGCAGCGCACTGTTTTGTGCAATTTATCACTCGCACTATTTTGCGCACCGCTCTGTTTTGTGCAGTTTACACTCGCTATTTTGCGTATCGCGCTATGTTGTGTAGTTTACACTCGCGCTATTTTGCGCGGCGCACCGTTTTGTGCAGTTTACACATGCGCTATTTTGCGCAGCGCACTGTTTTGTGCAGTTTATCACTCGCGCTATTTTGCGCAGCGCAGTATTTTGTGCAGTTTATCACTCGCGCTATTTTGCGCACCGCACTGTTTTGTGCAGCTTACACTCGCGCTATTTTGTGCCCCGCACTATTTTGTGCAGTTTACACTCGCGCTATTTTGCGCAGCGAACTGTTTTGTGCAGTTTATCACTCGCGCTATTTTGCGCACCGCCCTGTTTTCTGCAGTTTACACTTGCGCTATTTTGTGCAGCGCACTGGTTTGTGCGGTTTATCACTCGCGCTATTTTGCGCAGCGCACTGTTTTGTGCAGTTTAGACTCGCGCTACTTTGCGCAACGCACTATTTTGTGCAGTTTATCACTCGCTCTATTTTGCGCGCCGCACTGTTTTGTGCAAATTACACTCGCGCTATTTTGCGCCCCGCACTATTTTGTGCAGTTTACACTGGCGCTATTTTGCGCACCGCACTGTTTTGTGCAGTTTACGCTCGCGCTATTTTGCGCAGCGCATTGTTTTGTGCAGTGTATCACTCGCTATTTTGCGCACCGCACTGTTTTGTGCAGTTTACACTCGCTATTTTGTGCAGCGCACCGTTTTGGGCAGTTTATCACTCGCGCTATTTTGCGCACCGCACTATTTTATGCAGCTTACACTCGCGCTATTTTGCGCAGCGCATTGTTTTGTGCAGTTTATCACTTGCGCTATTTTGCACAGCGCACTGTTTTGTGCAGTTTAGACTCGCGCTATTTTGCGCACCGCACTGTTTTGTGCAATTTATCACTCGCGCTATTTTGCGCAGCTCACTGTTCTGTGCAGTTTATCACCCATGCTATTTTGCGCACCGCACTGTTTTGTGTAGCTTACACGCGCGCTATTTTGCGCACCGCACTGTTTTGTGCACTTTACACTTGCGCTATTTTGCGCAGCGCACTGTTTTGTGCAGTTTACACTCGCGCTATTTTGCGCACCGCACTGTTTTGTGCAGTTTATCACTCGCGCTATTTTGCGCACCGCACTGTTTTGTGCAGTTTACACTCGCGCTATTTTGCGCACCGTACTGTTTTGTGCAGTTTACACTCCCGCTATTTTGCGCAGCGCACTATTTTGTGCAGTTTGCACTCGCGCTATTTTGCGCACCGCACTGTTTTGTGCAGTTTACACTAGCGCAATTTTGCGCAGGGCACTGTTTTGTGCAGTTTACACTCGCGCTATGTTGCGCAGCGCACTGTTTTGTGCAGTTTGTCACCCGCGCTATTTTGCGCACCGCACTGTTTTGTGCAGTTTATCACTCGCGCTATTTGGCGCACCGCACTGTTTTGTGCATTTTACACTCGCGCTATTTTGTGCAGCGCACTGTTTTGTGCAGTTTATCACTCGCTCTATTTTGCGCACCGCACTGTTTTGTGCAGTTTACACTCGCGCGATTTTACGCACCGCACTATTTTGTGCAGTTTACACTCGCGCCATTTTGCGTAGTGCACTCTTTGGTGCAGTTTACACTCGCGCTATTTTGCGGAGCGCACTGTTTTGTGCAGTTTACACTCGCGCTATATTGCGCAGCGCACTGTTTTGTGCAGTTTACACTCGCGCTATTTTGCGCAGCGCACTGTTTTGTGCAGTTTATCACTCGCGCTATTTTGCACAGCGCACTGTTTTGTGCAGTTTATCACTCCCGCAATTTTGCGCACCGCACTGTTTTGTGCAGTTTACACTCGCGCTATTTTGCGCAGCACACTGTTTTGTGCAGTTTATCACTCGCGGAATTTTGCGCACCGCACTGTTTTGTGCAGTTTACACTCGCTATTTTGCGCATCGCACTGTTTTGTGCAGTTTGCACTCGCGCCATTTTGAGCAGCGTACTGTTTTATGCAGTTTACACACGCGCTATTTTGCGCAGCGCACTGTTTTGTGCAGTTTATCACTCACGATATTTTGCGCAGCGCACTGTTTTGTGCAGTTTACACTCGCGCTATTTTGCGCAGGGCACTGTTTTTTGCAGTTTATCAGTCGCGCTATTTTGCGCACCGCACCATTTTGTGCAGTTTACACTTGCGCTATTTTGCGCAGCGCACCGTTTTGCGCAGTTTACACTCGCGCTATTTTGCGCACCGCACTGTTTTGTGTAGTTTACACTCGCGCTATTTTGTGCACCGCACTGTTTTGTGTAGTTTACACTCGCGCTATTTTGCGCAGCGCACTGTTTTGTGCAGTTTACACTCGCGCTATATTGAGCAGTGCACTATTTTGTGCAGCTTACACTCGCGATATTTTGCACAGGGCATTGTTTTGTGCAGTTTACACTCGCGCTATGTTGCGTAGCGCACTGTTTTGTGCAGTTTATCACTCGCGCTATTTTGCGCAGCGCACTGTTTTGTGCAGTTTATCACTCGCGCTATTTTGCGCACCGCACTATTTTGTGCAGTTTACACTCGCGCCATTGGGCGCGCCGCGCTTTTTTGTGCAGTTTATCACTCGCGCTATTCTGCGCAGCATACTATTTTGTGCAGTTTACACTCGGGCTGTTTTGCGCAGTGCCCTGTTTTGTGCAGTTTATCACTCGCGCTATTTTGCGCACCGCACTGTTTTGTGCAGTTTACACTCGCGCTATTTTGTGCAGCGCGCTGTTTTGTGCAGTTTATCACTCACACTATTTTGCGCACCACACTGTTTTGTGCAGTTTACACTCGCTATTTTGCGCATCGCACTGCTTTTTGCAGTTTACACTCGAGCTATTTTGCGCAGCGCACTGTTTTGTGCAGTTTACACACGCGCTATTTTGTGCAGCGCACTGTTTTGTGCCGTTTATCACTCGGGCTATTTTGCGCAGCGCACTGTTTTGTGCAGTTTACACTCGCGCTATATTGCGCAGCGCACTGTTTTGTGCAGTTTACACTCGCGCTGTTTTGCGCAGCGCACTGTTTTGTGCAGTTTATCACTCGCACTATTTTGCGCACCGCCCTGTTTTGTCCAGTTTATACTCGCGCTATTTTGTGCAGCGCATTGTTTTGTGCAGTTTATCACTCGCGCTATTTTGCGAACCGCACTGTTTTGTGCAGTTTACACTCGCTATTTTGCGCATCGCACTGTTTTTTGCAGTTTACACTCGGGCTATTTTGCGCAACGCACTGTTTTGTGCAGTTTACACACATGCTGTTTTGCGCAGCGCACTGTTTTGTGCCGTTTATCGCTCGCGCTATTTTGCGCAACGCACTGTTTTGTGTAGTTTATCCCTCGCGGTATTTTGCGCAGCGCACTGTTTTGTGCAGTTTAGACTCGCGCTATTTTGTACAGCGCACTGTTTTGTGCAGTTTATCACTCGCGCTATTTTGCGCACCACACTGTTTTGTGCAGTTTACACTCGCTATTTTGCGCATCGCACTGTTTTGTGCAGTTTACACTCGCGCTATTTTGCGCAGCGCACTGTTTTGTGCAGTTTATCACTCGCGCTATTTTGCGCAGCGCACTGTTTTGTGCAGTTTATCACTCCCGCTATTTTGTGCACGGCACTGTTTTGTGCAGTTTACACTCGCGCTACTTTGCGCAGCGCACTGTTTTGTGCAGTTTACACTCGCGCTACTTTGCGCAGCGCACTGTTTTGTGCAGTTTATCACTCCCCCTATTTTGCGCACCGCACTGTTTTGTGCAGTTTACACTCGCTCTATTTTGCGCAGCGCACTGTTTTGTGCAGTTTACACTCGCGCTATATTGCGCAGCGCACTGTTTTGTGCAGCATACACTCGCGATATTTTGCGTAGCGCACTGTTTTGTGCAGTATACACTCGCGCTATGTTGCACAGCGCACTGTTTTGTACAGTTTGTCACTCGCGCTATTTTGCGCACCGCACTGTTTTGTGCAGTTTATCACTGGCGCTATTTTGTGCGCCGTACTATTTTGTGCAGTTTACACTCGCGCTATTTTGCGCAGCACACTATTTTGTGCAGTTTATCACTCGCGTTATTTTACGTCGTGCACTGTTTTGTGCAGTTTACACTCGCGCTATTTTGCGCAGCGCACTGTTTTGTGCACTTTACACTCGCGCTATTTTGCGCACCGCACTGTTTTGTGCAGTTTACACTGGCGCTATTTTGCGCACCGCACTGTTTTGTGCAGTTTACACTCGCGCTATTTTGCGCAGCGCACTGTTTTGTGCAGTTTATCACTCGCGCTATTTTGCGCAGCGCACTGTTTTGTGCAGTTTATCACTCCCGCTATTTTGTGCACGTCACTGTTTTGTGCAGTTTACACTCGCGCTATTTTGTGCAGCGCATTGTTTTGTGCAGTTTATCACTCGCGCTATTTTGCGCACCGCACTGTTTTGTGCAGTTTACACTCGCGCCATTTTACGCACCGCACTGTTTTGTGCAGTTTACACTCGCGCCATTTTGCGCAGCGCACTGTTTGGTGCAGTGTACACTCGCGCTATTTTGCGTAGCGCACTGTTTTGTGCAGTTTACACTCGCGCTATTTAGCGCAGCGCACTGTTTTGTGCAGTTTACACTCGCGCTATTTTGCGCAGCGCACTGTTTTGTGCAGTTTATCACTCGCGCTATTTTGCGCAGCGCGCTGTTTTGTGCAGTTTATCACTCCCGCAATTTTGCGCACCGCACTGTTTTGTGCAGTTTATACTCGCGCAATTTTGCACAGCGCACTGTTTTGCGCAGTTTATCACTCGCGCAATTTTGCGTACCGCACTGTTTTGTGCAGTTTACACTCGCTATTTTGCGCATCGCACTGTTTTGTGCAGTTTGCACTCGCGCTATTTTGGGTAGCGTACTGTTTTATGCAGTTTACACACGTGCTATTTTGCGCAGCGCACTGTTTTGTGCAGTTTACCACTCGCGATATTTTGCGCAGCGCACTGTTTTGTGCAGTTTACACTCGCGCTATTTTGCGCAGGGCACTGTTTTTTGCAGTTTATCACTCGCGCTATTTTGCGCACCGCACCATTTTGTGCAGTTTACACTCGCGCTATTTTGCGCAGCGCACCGTTTTGCGTAGTTTACACTCGCGCTACTTTGCGCACCGCACTGTTTTGTGTAGTTTACACTCGCGCTATTTTGCGCACCGCACTGTTTTGTGTAGTTTACACCCGCGCTATTTTGCGCAGCGCACTGTTTTGTGCAGTTTACACTCGCGCTATTTCGCGCAGCGCACTGTTTTGTGCAGTTTACACTCGCGCTATATTGCGCAGTGCACTATTTTGTGCAGCTTACACTCGCGATATTTTGTGCAGGGCATTGTTTTGTGCAGTTTACACTCCCGCTATGTTGCGTAGCGCACTGTTTTGTGCAGTTTATCGCTCGCGCTATTTTGCGCAACGCATTGTTTTGTGCAGTTTATCACTCGCGCTATTTCACGCACCGCACTATTTTGTGCAGTTTACACTCGTGCTATTGGGCGCGGCGCACTTTTTTGTGTAGTTTATCACTCGCGCTATTCTGCGCAGCGCACTATTTTGTGCAGTTTACACTCGCGCTATTTTGCGCAGCGCACTGTTTTGTGCAGTTTATCACTCGCGCTATTTTGCGCACCGCACTGTTTTGTGCAGTTTACACTCGCGCTAATTTGTGCAGCGCACTGTTTTGTGCAGTTTATCACCCGCACTATTTTGCGCACCACACTGTTTTGTGCAGTTTACACTCGCTATTTTGCGCATCGCACTGTTTTTTGCAGTTTACACTCGGGCTATTTTGCACAGCGCACTGTTTTGTGCTGTTTACACACGCGCTATTTTGCGCAGCGCACTGTTTTGTGGCGTTTATCACTCGCGCTATTTTGCGCAGCGCACTGTTTTGTGCAGTTTACACTCGCGCTATTTTGCGCAGCGCACTGTTTTGTGCAGTTTACACTCGCGCTATTTTGCGCAGCGCGCTGTTTTGTGCAGTTTATCACTCGCGCTATTTTGCGCACCGCACTATTTTGTGCAGTTTACACTCGCGCTATTTTGCGCAGCGCACTGTTTTGTGCAGTTTATCACTCGCGCTATTTTGCGCACCGCACTGTTTTGTGCAGTTTACAATCGCGCTATTTTGTGCAGCGCACTGTTTTGTGCAGTTTATCACTCGCGCTATTTTGCGCACCCCACTGTTTTGTGCAGTCTACACTCGCTATTTTGCGCATCGCACTGTTTTTTGCAGTTTACACTCGGGCTATTTTGCGCAGCGCATTGTTTTGTGCAGTTTACACACGCGCTATTTTGCGCAGCGCACTGTTTTGTGCCGTTTATCACTCGCGCTATTTTGCGCAGCGCACTGTTTTGTGCAGTTTACACTCGCGCTATTTTGCGCAGCGCACTGTTTTGTGCAGTTTACACTCGCGCTATTTTGCGCAGCGCGCTGTTTTGTGCAGTTTATCACTCGCGCTATTTTGCGCAGCGCACGGTTTTGTGCAGTTTACACACGCGCTATTTTGCGCAGCGCACTGTTTTGTGCATTTTATCAATCGCTCTATTTTGCGCAGCGCACTGTTTTGTGCAGTTTATCACTCGCGCTATTTTGCGCGGCGCACTGTTTTGTGCAGTTTACAATCGCGCTATTTTGTGCAGCGCACTGTTTTGTGCAGTTTATCACTCGCGCTATTTTGCGCACCCCACTGTTTTGTGCAGTCTACACTCGCTATTTTGCGCATCGCACTGTTTTTTGCAGTTTACACTCGGGCTATTTTGCGCAGCGCGCTGTTTTGTGCAGTTTACACACGCGCTATTTTGCGCAGCGCACTGTTTTGTGCCGTTTATCACTCGCGCTATTTTGCGCAGCGCACTGTTTTGTGCAGTTTACACTCGCGCTATTTTGCGCAGCGCACTGTTTTGTGCAGTTTACACTCGCGCTATTTTGCGCAGCGCGCTGTTTTGTGCAGTTTATCACTCGCGCTATTTTGCGCAGCGCACGGTTTTGTGCAGTTTACACACGCGCTATTTTGCGCAGCGCACTGTTTTGTGCAGTTTATCAATCGCGCTATTTTGCGCAGCGCACTGTTTTGTGCAGTTTATCACTCGCGCTATTTTGCGCGGCGCACTGTTTTGTGCAGTTTACACTCGCACAATTTTGCGCAGCGCACTGTTTTGTGCAGTTTATCACTCGCCCTATTTTGCGCACCGCACTGTTTTGTGCAGTTTACACTCGCGCTATTTTGCACAGCGCACTGTTTTGTGCAGTTTACACTTGCGCTATATTGCGCAGCGCACTGTTTTGTGCAGTATACACTCGCGATATTTTGCGCAGCGCACTGTTTTGTACAGTATACACTCGCGCTATGTTGCGCAGCGCAGTGTTTTGTACAGTTTATCACTCGCGCTATTTTGCGCACCGCACTGTTTTGTGCAGTTTATCACTCACGCTATTTTGTGCACCGCACTATTTTGTGCAGTTTACACTCGCGCTATTTTGCGCAGCGCATTGTTTTGTGCAGTTTATCACTCGCGCTATTTTGCGCAGCGCACTGTTTTGTGCAGTTTACACTCGCGCTATTTTGCGCAGCGCACTGTTTTGTGCAGTTTATCACTCGCGCTATTTTACGCACCGCACTGTTTTGTGCAGTTTACACTCGCGCTATTTGGCACAGCGCACTGTTTTGTGCACTTTTCACTCGCGCTATTTTGCGCACCGCACTGTTTTGCGAAGTTTACACTGGCGCTATTTTGCGCACCGCACAGTTTTGTGTAGTTTACACTCACGCTATTTTGCGCAGCGCACTGTTTTGTGCAGTTTATCACTCGCGCTATTTTGCGCCGCACAATGTTTTGTGCAGTTTATCACTCCCGCTATTTTGCGCACGGCACTGTTTTGTGCAGTTTACACTCGTGCTATTTTGCGCAGCGCACTGTTTTGTGCAGTTTATCACTCGCGCTATTTTGCGCACCGCACTGTTTTGTGCAGTTTACACTCGCGCCATTTTGCGCAGCGCACTGTTTGGTGCAGTTTACACTCGCGCTATTTTGCGCAGCGCACTGTTTTGTGCAGTTTACACTCGCGCTATATTGCGCAGCGCACTGTTTTGTGCAGCTTACACTCGCGATATTTTGCGCACCGCACTGTTTTGTGCAGTTTACACTCGCGCTATTTTGCGCAGCGCACTGTTTTGTGTAGTTTATCACTCGCGCTATTTTGCGCACCGCACTGTTTTGTGCAGTTTACGCTCGCGCTATTTTGCGCAGCGCACTGTTTTGTGTAGTTTATCACTCGTGCTATTTTGAGCACCGCACTGTTTTGTGCAGTTTACACTCGTGCTATTTTGCGCAGCGCACTGTTTTGTGCAGTTTCTCACTCGCGCTATTTTGCGCAGCGTACTGTTTTGTGCAGTTTATCACTCGCGCTATTTGGCGCACCGCACAGTTTTGCGCAGTTTACAATCGCACTATTTTGCGCAGCACACTGTTTTGTGCAGTTTATCACTCGCGCTATTTTGTGCACCGCACTGTTTTCTGGAGTTTACGCTGGCGCCATTTTGCGCACCGCACTGTTTTGTGTAGTTTACACTCGCGCTATTTTGCGCAGCGCACTGTTTTGTGCAGTTTACACTCGCGCCATTTTGCGCAGCGCACTGTTTTGCGCAGTTTACACTCCGCCATTTTGCACAGCGCACTGTTTTGTGCAGTTCACACTCGCGCTATATTGCGCAGCGCACTGTTTTGTGCAGTTTACACTTGCGCTATATTGCGCAGCGCACTGTTTTGTGCAGCTTACACTCGCGATATTTGGCGCACCGCACTGTTTTGTACAGTTTACGCTCGCGCTATTTTGCGCAGCGCACTGTTTTGTGCAGTTTATCACTCGTGCTATTTTGCGCAACGCACTGTTTTGTGCAGTTTACACTCGCGCTATTTTGCGCAGCGCACTGTTTTGTGCAGTTTATCACTCGCGCTATTTTGCGCACCGCACTGTTTTGTGCAGTTTACACTCGCGCTATTTTGCGCAGCGCACTATTTTTTGCAGTTTATCACTCGCGCTATTTTGCACACCGCACTGTTTTGTGCAGTTTACACTCGCGCCATTTTGCGCACCGCACTGTTTTGTGCAGTTTACACTCGCGCCATTTTGCGCACCGCACTATTTTGGGCAGTTTACACTCGCGCCATTTTGCGCAGCGCACTGTTTGGTGCAGTTTACCCTCGTGCTATTTTGCCTAGCGCACTATTTTGTGCAGTTTATCACTCGCGCTATTTTGCGTAGCGCACTGTTTTGTGCAGTTTACACTCGCGCTATTTTGCATAGCGCACTGTTTTGTGCAGTTTATCACTCGCGCTATTTTCCGCACCGCGCTGTTTTGTGCAGTTTACACTCGCGCAATTTTGTGCAGCGCACTGTTTTGTGCACTTTACACTCGCGCTATTTTGCGCACAGCACTGTTTTGTGCAGTTTACACTCGCGCTATTTTGTGCACCGCACTGTTTTGTGCAGTTTACACTCGCGCTATTTTGCGCAGCGCACTGTTTTGTGCAGTTTATCACTCCCGCTATTTTGCGCACGGCACTGTTTTGTGCAGTTTACACTCGCGCTATTTTGCGCAGCGCACTGTTTTGTGCAGTTTACACTCGCGCTATTTTGCGCAGCGCACTGTTTTGTGCAGTTTATCACTCGCGCTATTTTGCGCAGCGCATTGTTTTGTGCAGTTTATCACTCCCGCAATTTTGCGCACCGCACTGTTTTGTGCAGTTTACACTCGCGCTATTTTGCGCAGCGCACTGTTTTGTGCAGTTTATCACTCGCGCAATTTTGCGCACCGCACTGTTTTTTGCAGTTTACACTCGCTATTTTGCGCATCGCACTGTTTTGTGCAGTTTGCACTCGCGCTATTTTGGGCAGCGTACTGTTTTATGCAGTTTACACACGCGCTATTTTGCGCAGCGCACTGTTTTGTGCAGTTTATCACTCGCGATATTTTGCGCAGCGCACTGTTTTGTGCAGTTTACACTCGCGCAATTTTGCGCAGGGAACTGTTTTTTGCAGTTTATCACTCGCGCTATTTTGCGTACCGCACCATTTTGTGCAGTTTACACTCGCGCTCTTTTGCGCAGCGCACCATTTTGTGTAGTTTACACTCGCGCTATTTTGCGTACCGCACCATTTTGTGCAGTTTACACTCGCGCTACTTTGCGCACCGCACTGTTTTGTGTAGTTTACACTCGCGCTATTTTGCGCACCGCACTGTTTTGTGTAGTTTACACCCGCGCTATTTTGCGCAGCGCACTGTTTTGTGCAGTTTACACTCGCGCTATTTTGGGCAGCGCACTGTTTTGTGCAGTTTACACTCGCGCTATATTGCGCAGTGCACTACTTTGTGCAGCTTACACTCGCGATATTTTGCGCAGGGCATTGTTTTGTGCAGTTTACACTCGCGCTATGTTGCGCAGCGCACTGTTTTGTGCAGTTTATCACTCGCGCTATTTTGCGCACCGCATTGTTTTGTGCAGTTTATCACTCGCGCTATTTTACGCACCGCACTATTTTGTGCAGTTTACACTCGCGCTATTGGGCGCGGCGCACTTTTTTGTGCTGTTTATCACTCGTGCTATTCTGCGCAGCGCACTATTTTGTGCAGTTTACACTCGCGCTATTTTGCGCAGCGCACTGTTTTGTGCAGTTTATCACTCGCGCTATTTTGCGCACCGCACTGTTTTGTGCAGTTTACACTCGCGCTATTTTGTGCAGCGCACTGTTTTGTGCAGTTTATCACTCGCGCTATTTTGCGCACCACACTGTTTTGTGCAGTTTACACTCGCTATTTTGCGCATCGCACTATTTTTTGCAGTTTACACTCGGGCTATTTTGCGCAGCGCACTGTTTTGTGCTGTTTACACACGCGCTATTTTGCGCAGCGCACTGTTTTGTGCCGTTTATCACTCGCGCTATTTTGCGCAGCGCACTGTTTTGTGCAGTTTACACTCGCGCTATATTACGCAGCGCACTGTTTTGTGCTGTTTACACTCGTGCTATTTTGCGCAGCGCGCTGTTTCGTGCAGTTTATCACTCGCGCTATTTTGCGCACCGCGCTGTTTTGTGCAGTTTATACTCGCGCTATTTTGTGCAGCGCACTGTTTTATGTAGTTTATCACTCGCGCTATTTTGCGAACCGCACTATTTTGTGCAGTTTACACTCGCGCTATTTGGCACAGCGCACTGTTTTGGGCACTTTACACTCGCGCTATTTTGCGCACCGCACTGTTTTGCGCACTTTACACTCGCGCTATTTTGCGCACCGCACTGTTTTGCGCAGTTTACACTGGCGCTATTTCGCGCACTGTTTTGCGCAGTTTACACTGGCGCTATTTTGTGCAGTTTACACTGGCGCTATTTTGCGCAGTTTACACTGGCGCTATTTTGTGCAGCGCACTATTTTACGCACCGCACTGTTCTGTGCAGTTTACACTCGCGCTATTTGGCACAGCACACTGTTTTGTCCACTTTATACTCGCGCTATTTTGCGCACCGCACTGTTTTGCGCAGTTTACACTGGCGCTATTTTGCGCACCGCACTGTTTTGTGCAGTTTATCACTCACGCTATTTTGCGCAGCGCACTGTTTTGTGCAGTTTACACTCGCGCTATTTTGCGCAGCGCACTGTTTTGTGCAGTTTATCACTCGCGCTATTTTGCGCAGCGCACTGTTTTGTGCGGTTTACACTCGCGCGCACTGTTTTGTGCAGTTTACACTCGCGCTATTTTGCGCAGCGCACTGTTTTGTGCAGTTTATCACTCGCGCTATTTTGCGCAGCGCACTGTTTTGTGCGGTTTACACTCGCGCTATTTTGCGCAGCGCACTGTTTTGTGCAGTTTATCACTCGCGCTATTTTACGCACCGCACTGTTTTGTGCAGTTTACACTCGCGCTATTTGGCACAGCGCACTGTTTTGGGCACTTTACACTCGCGCTATTTTGCGCACCGCACTGTTTTGCGCACTTTACACTCGCGCTATTTTGCGCACCGCACTGTTTTGCGCAGTTTACACTGGCGCTATTTCGCGCACCGCACAGTTTTGTGCAGTTTACACTCGCGCTATTTTGCGCAGCGCACTGTTTTGTGCAGTTTATCACTCGCGCTATTTTGCGCAGCGCACTGTTTTGTGCAGTTTATCACTCGCGCAATTTTGTGCACCGCACTGTTTTGTGCAGTTTACGCTCGCGCTATTTTGCGCAGCGCACTGTTTTGTGCAGTTTATCACTCGTGCTATTTTGAGCACCGCACTGTTTTGTGCAGTTTACACTCGCGCTATTTTGCGCAGCGCACTGTTTTGTGCAGTTTCTCACTCGCGCTATTTTGCGCAGCGCACTGTTTTGTGCAGTTTATCACTCGCGCTATTTTGCGCACCGCACTGTTTTGTGCAGTTTACAATCGCGCTATTTTGCGCAGCACACTGTTTTGGGCAGTTTATCACTCGCGTTATTTTGTGCACCGCACTGTTTTCTGCAATTTACGCTGGCGCCATTTTGCGCACCGCACTGTTTTCTGCAGTTTACACACGCGCTATTTTGCGCTGCGCACTGTTTTATGCAGTTTATCACTTGCGCTATTTTACGCACCGCACTGTTCTGTGCAGTTTACACTCGCGCTATTTGGCACAGCGCACTGTTTTGTGCACTGTACACTCGCGCTATTTTGCGCACCGCACTGTTTTGCGCAGTTTACGCTGGCGCTATTTTGCGAACCGCACAGTTTTGTGCAGTTTACACTCGCGCTATTTTGCGCAGCGCACTGTTTTGTGCAGTTTATCAATCGCGCTATTTTGCGCAGCGCACTGTTTTGTGCAGTTTATCACTCCCGCTATTTTGCGCACGGCACTGTTTTGGGCAGTTTACACTCGCGCTATTTTGCGCAGCGCACTGTTTTGTGCAGTTTATCACTCGCGCTATTTTGCGCACCGCACTGTTTTGTGCAGTTTACACTCGCGCTATTTTGCGCAGCGCACTGTTTTGTGCAGCTTACACTCGCGATATTTTGCGCACCGCACTGTTTTGTGCAGTTTACACTCGCGCTATTTTGCGCAGCGCACTGTTTTGTGCAGTTTATCACTCGCGCTATTTTGCGCACCGCACTGTTTTGTGCAGTTTACGCTCGCGCTATTTTGCGCAGCGCACTGTTTTGTGCAGTTTATCACTCGTGCTATTTTGCGCACCGCACTGTTTTGTGCAGTTTACGCTCGCGCTATTTTGCGCAGCGCACTGTTTTGTGCAGTTTCTCACTCGCGCTATTTTGCGCAGCGCACTGTTTTGTGTGCAGTTTATCACTCGCGCTATTTTCCGCACCGCACTGTTTTGTGCAGTTTACAATCGCGCTATTTTGCGCAGCACACTGTTTTGGGCAGTTTATCACCCGCGCTATTTTGTGCACCGCACTGTTTTCGGCAGTTTACGCTGGCGCCATTTTGCGCACCGCACTGTTTTCTGCAGTTACACTCGCCTATTTTGCGCTCGCACGTTTTGTGCAGTTTATCACTCGCGCTATTTTACGCACCGCACTGTTTTGTGCACTTTACACTCGCCTATTTGGCACAGCGCACTGTTTTGTGCACTTTACACTCGCGCTATTTTGCGCACCGCACTATTTTGCGCAGTTTACACTGGCGCAATTTCGCGCACCGCACAGTTTTGTGCAGTTTACACTCGCGCTATTTTGCGCAGCGCACTGTTTTGTGCGGTTTATCACTCGCGCTATTTTGCGCAGCGCACTGTTTTGTGCAGTTTATCACTGCCGCTATTTTGCGCACGGCACTGTTTTGTGCAGTTTACACTCGCGCTATTTTGCGCAGCACACTGTTTTGTGCAGTTTATCACTCGCGCTATTTTGCGCACCGCACTGTTTTGTGCAGTTTACACTCGCGCAATTTTGCGCACCGCACTGTTTTGTGCAGTTTACACTCGCGCCGTTTTGCGTAGCGCACTGTTTGGTGCAGTTTACACTCGCGCTATTTTGCGTAGCGCACTGTTTTGTGCAGTTTACACTCGCGCTATGTTGCGCAGCGCACTGTTTTGTGCAGCTTACACTCGCGATATTTTGTGCACCGCACTGTTTTGTGCAGTTTACACTCGCGCTATTTTGCGCAGCGCACTGTTTTGTGTAGTTTATCACTCGCGCAATTTTGCGCACTGCACTGTTTTGTGCAGTTTACGCTCGCGCTATTTTGCGCAGCGCACTGTTTTGTGCAGTTTATCACTCGTGCTGTTTTCAGCACCGCACTGTTTTGTGCAGTTTACACTCGCGCTATTTTGCGCAGCGCACTGTTTTGTGCAGTTTCTCACTCGCGCTATTTTGCGCATCGCACTGTTTTGTACAGTTTATCACTCGCTCTATTTTGCGCACCGCACCATTTTGTGCAGTTTATAATCGCGCTATTTTGCGCAGCACACTGTTTTGGGCAATTTATCACTCGCGCTATTTTGTGCACCGCACTGTTTTCTGCAGTTTACGCTGGCGCCATTTTGCGCACCGCACTGTTTTGTGTAGTTTACACAGGCGCTATTTTGCGCTGCACCCTGTTTTGTGCAGTGTATCACTCGCGCTATTTTACGCACCGCACTGTTCTGTGCAGTTTACACTCGCGCTATTTGGCACAGCACACTGTTTTGTGCACTTTACACTCGCGCTATTTTGCGCACCGCACTGTTTTGCGCAGTTTCCACTGGCGCTATTTTGCGCACCGCAATGTTTTGTGCAGTTTATCACTCGCGCTATTTTGCGCAGCGCACTGTTTTGTGCTGTTTATCACTCGCGCTATTTTACGCACTGCACTGTTTTGTGCAGTTTACACTCGCGCTATTTGGCACAGCGCACTGTTTTGTGCACTTTACACTCGCGCTATTTTGCACACCGCACTGTTTTGGCACTTTACACTCGCGCTATTTTGCGCACCGCACTGTTTTGGGCACTTTACACTGGCACTATTTTGCGCACCGCACAGTTTTGTGCAGTTTACACTCGCGCTATTTTGCGCAGCGCACTGTTTTGTGCAGTTTATCACTCGCACTATTTTGCGCAGCGCACTCTTTTGTGCTGTTTATCACTCGCGCAATTTTGCGCACCGCACTGTTTTGTGCAGTTTACGCTCGCGCTATTTTGCGCAGCGCACTGTTTTGTGCAGTTTATCACTCGTGCTATTTTGAGCACCGCACTGTTTTGTGCAGTTTACACTCGCGCTATTTTGCGCAGCGCACTGTTTTGTGCAGTTTCTCACTCGCGCTATTTTGCGCAGCGCACTGTTTTGTGCAGTTTATCACTCGCGCTATTTTGCGCACCGCACTGTTTTGTGCAGTTTACACTCGCGCTATTTGGCACAGCGCACTGTTTTGTGCACTTTACACTCGCGCTATTTTGCGCACCGCACTGTTTTGCGCAGTTTACACTGGCGCTATTTTGCGCAGCGCACTGTTTTGTGCAGTTTACACTCGCGCTATTTTGCGCAGCGCACTGTTTTGTGCAGTTTATCACTCCCGCTATTTTGCGCACGGCACTGTTTTGTGCAGTTTACACTCGCGCTATTTTGCGCAGTGCACTGTTTTGTGCAGTTTATCACTCGCGCTATTCTGCGCACCGCACTGTGTTGTGCAGTTTACACTCGCGCCATTTTGCGCAGCGCGCTGTTTGGTGCAGTTTACACTCGCGCTATTTTGCGTAGCGCACTGTTTTGTGCAGTTTACACTCGCGATGTGTTGCGCAGCGCACTGTTTTGTGCACCTTACACTCGCGATATTTTGCGCACCGCACTGTTTTGTGCCGTTTACACTCGCGCTATTTTGCGCAGCGCACATGTTTTGTGCAGTTTATCACTCGCGCAATTTTGCGCACCGCACTGTTTTGTGCAGTTTTCGCTCGCGCTATTTTGCGCAGCGCACTGTTTTGTGCAGTTTATCACTCGTGCTATTTTGAGCACCGCACTGTTTTGTGCAGTTTACACTCGCGCTATATTGCGCAGCGCACTGTTTTGTGCAGTTTCTCACTCGCGCTATTTTGCGCAGCGCACTGTTTTGTGTGCAGTTTATCACTCGCGCTATTTTCCGCACCGCACTGTTTTGTGCAGTTTACAATCGCGCTATTTTGCGCAGCACACTGTTTTGGGCAGTTTATCACCCGCGCTATTTTGTGCACCGCACTGTTTTCTGCAGTTTACGCTGGCGCCATTTTGCGCACCGCACTGTTTTGTGCAGTTTACACTCGCGCTATTTTGCGCTGCGCACTGTTTTGTGCAGTTTATCACTCGCGCTATTTTACGCACCGCACTGTTTTGTGCAGTTTACACTCGCGCTATTTGGCACAGCGCACTGTTTTGTGCACTTTACACTCGCGCTATTTTGCGCACCGCACTGTTTTGCGCAGTTTACACTGGCGCTATTTTGCGCACCGCACAGTTTTGTGCAGTTTACACTCGCGCTATTTTGCGCAGCGCACTGTTTTGTGCGGTTTATCACTCGCGCTATTTTGCGCAGCGCACTGTTTTGTGCAGTTTATCACTCCCGCTATTTTGCGCACGGCACTGTTTTGTGCAGTTTACACTCGCGCTATTTTGCGCAGCACACTGTTTTGTGCAGTTTATCACTCGCGCTATTTTGCGCACCGCACTGTTTTGTGCAGTTTGCACTCGCGCTATTTTGCGCACCGCACTGTTTTGTGCAGTTTACACTCGCGCCATTTTGCGTAGCGCACTGTTTGGTACAGTTTACACTCGCGCTATTTTGCGTAGCGCACTGTTTTGTGCAGTTTACACTCGCGCTATGTTGCGCAGCGCACTGTGTTGTGCAGCTCACACTCGCGATATTTTGCGCACCGCACTGTTTTGTGCAGTTTACACTCGCGCTATTTTGCGCAGCGCACTGTTTTGTGCAGTTTATCACTCGCGCTATTTTGCGCACCGCACTGTTTTGTGCAGTTTACGCTCGCGCTATTTTGCGCACCGCACTGTTTTGTGCAGTTTATCACCCGCGCTATTTTGTGCAGTTTACACTCGCGCAATTTTGCGCAGCGCACTGTTTTGTGCAGCTTTCACTCGCGCTATTTTGCGCAGCGCACTGTTTTGTGCAGTTTATCACTCGCGCTATTTTGTTTTGGGCAGTTTATCACTCGCGCTATTTTGTGCACCGCACTGTTTTCTGCAGTTTACGCTGGCGCCATTTTGCGCACCGCACTGTTTTGTGCAGTTTACACACGCGCTATTTTGCGCTGCGCACTGTTTTGTGCAGTTTATCACTCGCGCTATTTTACGCACCGCACTGTTCTGTGCAGTTTACACTCGCGCTATTTGGCACAGCACACTGTTTTGTGCACTTTACACTCGCGCTATTTTGCGCACCGCACTGTTTTGCGCAGTTTACACTGGCGCTATTTTGCGCACCGCACTGTTTTGGGCAGTTTATCACTCGCGCTATTTTGCGCACCGCACTGTTTTGTGCAGTTTACACTCGCGCTATTTTGCGCAGCGCACTGTTTTGTGCAGTTTCTCACTCGCGCTATTTTGCGCAGCGCATTGTTTTGTGCAGTTTACACTCGCGCTATTTTGCGCTGCGCACTGTTTTGTGCAGTTTTTCACTCGCGCTATTTTACGCACCGCACTGTTTTGTGCAGTTTACACTCGCGCTATTTGGCACAGCGCACTGTTTTGTGCAGTTTATCGCTCGCGCTATTTTGCGCACCGCACTGTTTTGCGCACTTTACACTCGCGCTATTTTGCGCACCGCACTGTTTTGCGCAGTTTACACTGGCGCTATTTTGCGTACCGCACAGTTTTGTGCAGTTTACACTCGCGCTATTTTGCGCAGCGCACTGTTTTGTGCTGTTTATCACTCGCGCTATTTTGCGCAGCGCACTGTTTTGTGCAGTTTATCACTCGCGCAATTTTGCGCACCGCACTGTTTTGTGCAGTTTACGCTCGCGCTATTTTGCGCAGCGCACTGTTTTGTGCAGTTTATCACTCGTGCTATTTTGAGCACCGCACTGTTTTGTGCAGTTTACACTCGCGCTATTTTGCGCAGCACACTGTTTTGTGCAGTTTCTCACTCGCGCTATTTTGCGCAGCGCACTGTTTTGTGCAGTTTATCACTCGCGCTATTTTGCGCACCGCACTGTTTTGTGCAGTTTACAATCGCGCTATTTTGCGCAGCACACTATTTTGGGCAGTTTATCACTCGCGCTATTTTGTGCACCGCACTGTTTTCTGCAGTTTACGCTGGCGCCATTTTGCGCACCGCACCGTTTTCTGCAGTTTACACACGCGCTATTTTGCGCTGCGCACTGTTTTGTGCAGTTTATCACTCGCGCTATTTTACGCACCGCACTGTTCTGTGCAGTTTACACTCGCGCTATTTGGCACAGCGCACTGTTTTGTGCAGTTTATCACTCGCGCTATTCTGCGCACCGCACTGTTCTGTGCAGTTTACACTCGCGCTATTTTGCGCAGCGCGCTGTTTGGTGCAGTTTACACTCGCGCTATTTTGCGTAGCGCACTGTTTTGTGCAGTTTACACTCGCGATATGTTGCGCAGCGCACTGTTTTGTGCACCTTACACTCGCGATATTTTGCGCACCGCACTGTTTTGTGCCGTTTACACTCGCGCTATTTTGCGCAGCGCACTGTTTTGTGCAGTTTATCACTCGCGCAATTTTGCGCACCGCACTGTTTTGTGCAGTTTACGCTCGCGCTATTTTGCGCAGCGCACTGTTTTGTGCAGTTTATCACTCGTGCTATTTTGAGCACCGCACTGTTTTGTGCAGTTTACACTCGCGCTATTTTGCGCAGCGCACTGTTTTGTGCAGTTTCTCACTCGCGCTATTTTGCGCAGCGCACTGTTTTGTGCAGTTTATCACTCGCGCTATTTTGCGCACCGCACTGTTTTGTGCAGTTTACAATCGCGCTATTTTGCGCAGCACACTGTTTTGGGCAGTTTATCACTCGCGCTATTTTGTGCACCGCACAGTTTTCTGCAGTTTACGCTGGCGCCATTTTGCGCACCGCACCGTTTTCTGCAGTTTACACACGCGCTATTTTGCGCTGCGCACTGTTTTGTGCAGTTTATCACTCGCGCTATATTACGCACCGCACTGTTCTGTGCAGTTTACACTCGCGCTATTTGGCACAGCGCACTGTTTTGTGCAGTTTATCACTCGCGCTATTCTGCGCACCGCACTGTTTTGTGCAGTTTACACTCGCGCTATTTTGCGCAGCGCGCTGTTTGGTGCAGTTTACACTCGCGCTATTTTGCGTAGCGCACTGTTTTGTGCAGTTTACACTCGCGATATGTTGCGCAGCGCACTGTTTTGTGCACCTTACACTCGCGATATTTTGCGCACCGCACTGTTTTGTGCCGTTTACACTCGCGCTATTTTGCACAGCGCACTGTTTTGTGCAGTTTATCACTCGCGCAATTTTGCGCACCGCACTGTTTTGTGCAGTTTACGCTCGCGCTATTTTGCGCAGCGCACTGTTTTGTGCAGTTTATCACTCGTGCTATTTTGAGCACCGCACTGTTTTGTGCAGTTTACACTCGCGCTATTTTGCGCAGCGCACTGTTTTGTGCAGTTTCTCACTCGCGCTATTTTGCGCAGCGCACTGTTTTGTGTGCAGTTTATCACTCGCGCTATTTTCCGCACCGCACTGTTTTGTGCAGTTTACAATCGCGCTATTTTGCGCAGCACACTGTTTTGGCAGTTTATCACCCGCGCTATTTTGCACCGCACTGTTTTCGCAGTTTACGCTGGCGCCATTTTGCGCACCGCACTGTTTTGTGCAGTTTACACTCGCGCTATTTTGCGCTGCGCACTGTTTTGTGCAGTTTATCACTCGCGCTATTTTACGCACCGCACTGTTTTGTGCAGTTTACACTCGCGCTATTTGGCACAACGCACTGTTTTGTGCGCTTTACACTCGCGCTATTTTGCGCACCGCACTGTTTTGCGCAGTTTACACTCGCGCTATTTTGCGCACCGCACAGTTTTGTGCAGTTTACACTCGCGCTATTTTGCGCAGCGCACTGTTTTGTGCAGTTTATCACTCGCGCTATTTTGCGCACCGCACTGTTTTGTGCAGTTTATCACTCCCGCTATTTTGCGCACCGCACTGTTTTGTGCAGTTTACACTCGCGCTATTTTGCGCAGCACACTGTTTTGTGCAGTTTACACTCGCGCTATTTTGCGCACCGCACTGTTTTGTGCAGTTTGCACTCGCGCTATTTTGCGCACCGCACTGTTTTGTGCAGTTTACACTCGCGCCATTTTGCGTAGCGCACTGTTTGGTGCAGTTTACACTCGCGCTATTTTGCGTAGCGCACTGTTTTGTGCAGTTTACACTCGCGCTATGTTGCGCAGCGCACTGTGTTGTGCAGCTTACACTCGCGATATTTTGCGCACCGCACTGTTTTGTGCAGTTTACACTCGCGCTATTTTGCGCAGCGCACTGTTTTGTGCAGTTTACACTCGCGCTATTTGGCACAGCGCACTGTTTTGTGCAGTTTATCGCTCGCGCTATTTTCCGCACCGCACTGTTTTGTGCACTTTACACTCGCGCTATTTTGCGCACCGCACTGTTTTGCGCACTTTACACTCGCGCTATTTTGCGCACCGCACTGTTTTGCGCAGTTTACACTGGCGCTATTTTGCGTACCGCACAGTTTTGTGCAGTTTACACTCGCGCTATTTTGCGCAGCGCACGGTTTTGTGCTGTTTATCACTCGCGCTATTTTGCGCAGCGCACTGTTTTGTGCAGTTTATCACTCGCGCAATTTTGCGCACCGCACTGTTTTGTGCAGTTTACGCTCGCGCTATTTTGCGCAGCGCACTGTTTTGTGCAGTTTATCACTCGTGCTATTTT
>JAPPVO010005895.1:0-13469 GCA_030407325.1 Camellia japonica | reverse complement strand
TCTTAGTTGTGAAAAGATTAATTTTGAGCAAAGTCAACTTTTATTAAAACTTTTCAAAACTATTTTCGATATGGATCAGAACTGGACACGCCTGAGATCTGTCACTGAGATGCACAATCCCGAATCTTAGCAACTGGAAAGTTGCCCCTAGTCTGCATAGTACCGCAGCACTTCATTGCAACGGAAAGTTGCCCCTAGTCTGAATAGCACTGTACCGGAGATCACGATAAATGCTGATGAATAGAGATGACCTGATTGATCAACGTGGACTAAGTTGTATCGGGGAAGAGTTTGTGGCTGAACTTCAGGATGAAGCTGCCTACGTATCCCAAAGATGGAATCAAGCCTTACGTAGTTCAGGTTCAGGTTCGCTCGGGTATTTTCACTCTCCTTTTGCGCTCTAACTTTTGCCAAGGCCGCCCTTTGCGGGTTTTCAACCTTGCGAGCTCAGTTTTATAATTTCAAATTTTCTATGCTCTGAGTTTTGCCTAGGTCGCCCTTTCGGGTTTTCGGCCTAGCGAGCCTCTCAGGGTAGTATTTCTTCAACTTGTCCATGTTGATCGGTTGGGAAAACTCTAAGCCATCTAGATCCATCAGAACCACAGCTCCACCAGACCAGATTGACTTGATGATGTAGGGACCAGTCCCAATTGGGTCTGAACTTGCCCCTTGGTTCGTGGATGGGAGCTCGGTTGTCCTTGAGCACCAAATCTCCTTCTTTTAAATTCCTGGACTTAACCTTCTTGTTAAAAGCCCGGGCAATTCTGCGTTGATAACCTTGGATGTGGTATAGTGCTTTCAGCCTTCTTTCATCGAAAAGCATGAGTTCCTCAAATCTGTTTTGTTGCCAGTCTGCCTCGGCTATCTGGCACTCGGCCAATACTCGTAATGACGGAACCTCAATCTCAATAGGTAGAACGGCCTCCATCCCATAAACCAGAGAATACGGAGTCGCCCCAGTAGAAGTTCTGATTGAAGTCCGGTAGCCCCACAGAGCAAACGGCAGCTTGTCTGGCCAGTCCCGATAGGTTTCCACCATCTTCTGTAGTATGCGCTTGATATTCTTGTTGGCGGCCTCAACTGCTCCATTGGTTTGCGGCCGGTAAGTAGATGACTTATGAAAAGCCACATTGTATTTCTCCAACAAATCAATCACCTCCTTCTTGAAGTGGGAACCATTGTCCGAAACAATCTCATTTGGGACTCCGTAGCAACAGATGATGTTGTTTCTGATAAACTTTGCTACGTGCGAAGCCTTCAACACTGCATAAGATTGGGCCTCGACCCACTTTGTGAAATAATCTATCGCTACCAAGATGAACTCATGCCCATTCGACCCCTTCGGCGTGACTGCTCCGATCACATCAATTCCCCAGACTGAAAACGGCCATGGCGAAGTCATGTTGTACAGCTTTGACGGCGGAATGTTCATGCGATTTGCATGAATCTGACACTTGTGGCATCGCCAGACGAAACTAATACAATCCTCCTCCATGGTGGACCAGTAATAACCCTGTCTGAGAATCTTCCGTGCCAACATCACCCCATTCATGTGTGCACCACATTCACCCCCGTGGATGGCTTCCATCAGACGCTTTGACTCTTCGGCATCAACACACAGTTTATGCATTCCCAGATGACCCCGTTTATATAGTTTACCTCCGCAGATGATGAACTGAACTGCCATTCTTCTGATTGCCCTTTTGTCTTTGGCATTTACCCCTGGCGGGTATGCTTCCTTCTCCAAAAAATTCCAGATGTCATAATACCAGGGGTGTTCATCCTGAACTTCATCTATGGCTGCAATCGACTCGTAGGCAGGTGCGAATTTCTGGTCAATGATGACTGGACGCATTCGGACTCCGCGCGGGATGTCTATCATAGAAGATAGAGTTGCTAAAGAATCTGCGAACTTGTTGTTCTCTCTTAGTAGATGAGTAAAACTTAGCTTCTCAAACCGAGGAATCAGCAGATCCAAGGTTTGGTGATACATCATCATCTTTTCCTCTTTTACTTTCCAGTCTCCTTTAGCTTGAGACACAACAAGGTTCGAGTCCCCAATGACGTCCACTCGTCTTGCCCCTAGTTCCAGGGCTGCTTCTAAACCAGCAATACACGCTTCGTATTCTGCTTCATTGTTCGAGACTTTGAATCGGAGTTTGAAGGCTAGAGGAATACGGGAATCATCGGGCGCTATCAGCAACACTCCTATCCCATACCCATGTTGATTTGACGCTCCATCAAAGTACATCGTCCAAGTTTCTTCGTCGATATGCAGAATTGATTCATCCGGGAATAGGTACTCAACTGCTTCATCCCCCTCAACCGGGTGGTCGGCAAGGAACTTTGCCACTGCTCTTCCTTTCACTGACTTGCGTGTCACATACGTGAGATCAAATTCGGAGAGCAACAGCAACCAACGAGCTAGCCTACCCGTAAGTGCTGGTTTCTCGAAGAGATATTTGATGGGATCAAGTCGTGAAACCAACATTACAGAGTGAGCTAACAGGTAGTGCCGCAGCTTCCCTGCCCATACCAGAGCTAAGCAAGCTTTTTCCAGTGGTTTATACCGGGTCTCATATTCCAGCATCTTCTTGCTCAAATAATAGATGGCTTTCTCCACCTTCTCTTCTTCTTTCTTGTTCAAGCATGCAGCCCATTGTAGTTTCAGTTACTGACAGATACAAAATCAACGGTTTCCCCGTTCTGGTGCGACAGCACGGGCGGGTTCTGTAAATATTCTTTAATTTGTTCAAACGCAGCTTGACATCGGCCGTCCCATTGGAACTTCTTGCCTTTCTTCAGGAGACCAAAAAGTGGTTCACAAGTCAAGGTTAGTTTTGAAATAAACCGTCTTATGAATTGCACTTTACCCAGAAAGCCTCGCACCTCCTTTTCAGTCCTTGGTGGTGGCATTTCTAAGATGGCCTTGATTTTGGAAGGGTCGACCTCGATGCCTCTTTGTGTAATCTGAAACCCCAGCATTTTTCCCGCTGTAACACCAAATGTACATTTCTAAGGGTTTAGCCGCAACCGGAATTCCCTGATCCTTTCGAAGAACTTATGCAAGGCGGTGTAGTGGCCCTCTCTTTCCTTGGACTTGACAATCATGTCGTCCACATACACCTCAACCTCTTTGTGGATCATATCATGTAGTATTGTGGTCGC
Organism: Camellia japonica; assembly: GCA_030407325.1. Taxonomy (NCBI): domain Eukaryota; kingdom Viridiplantae; phylum Streptophyta; class Magnoliopsida; order Ericales; family Theaceae; genus Camellia; species Camellia japonica. The sequence goes on along the minus strand of JAPPVO010005895.1, from coordinate 10,301 downwards.
GGCCCGTTGATAAGTAGCTCCAGCATTCTTCAACCCAAACGGCATTACTCGGTAGCAGTATGTCCCCCACGGGGTGGTGAATGCAGTCTTTTCTCTATCTTCTGGTGCCATTACTATCTGGTTGTACCCTGAGAAGCCATCCATGAATGAGAGCAATGCATGCCCTGCTGTGAAGTCTACCAACTCATCGATGTGCGGTAAGGGAAAGTCGTCCTTCGGACTAGCTTTGTTCAAATCCCTGAAGTCTACACACACCCGGATCTTGCCATCTTTCTTCGGCACCGGAACAATATTGGCCAACCAAGTCGGATATTCAGATACCAGCAGGAAGCCTGCGTCAATTTGCTTGGTGACCTCTTCTTTAATCTTGAGAGCCCAGTCCGGGCGGATCCTTCTGAGCTTCTGCTTGACAGGTCGGGCCTCGGGGTCAAGGGGGATCCGATGCTGTACAATCTCAGGATCGATTCCAGGCATGTCTTCGTAGGACCACGCGAAAACATCTTTGAAATCTTTTAATAAAGCGACTAAGCGCTCGCGTTCCTCCGAAGACAACGTGGACCCAATCTGGACCAGCCGCGGGTCCTCCTCAGTACCAATATTCACGGAAATGATTTCATCCATTAATGGCTTAACAAATCTCTCTTGCTCCTGCTCAATTAAACGTTGTAAAACCGGAGGAACTTCGTCCTCGTCGTTTTCATCAAAATTTTGAAAGTCTGAATTAATGCAATAAATTAGGGGCACAGAAAAGTACTCGGAAACCACAGATAGTTCATTCTCATTAGGCACATCCAAATCGTCCAATTGTTCTGTTACAACAGACTCAAATGAAAAGGAAAAAGACGACCTGGACAGGACTGTGGCATCCGGGTTAACATCCCCAGGAGTACCAGACTCAGACTCAGTCGAGCTGGAACCTGATTCTGACTCACAGGACTCGGTGGAATCAGATTCCGGCTCACTACCTGACCCGGAACTGCTGGACAAAAATCCCTCCTCGTACTGCCAAGTGAGAGAGGGTGCGATTGATGCATCCAAGATAGCTGCTGGTCGGCTCGCAGCCGTTTCATCCCCAATCATGGAAACCATGAAGTTATCCCCCAAGCACTCTTGGTCGATCGGAGGATCAGAGAGGAGACATGCCAGTGCTACCCCCATTTCAAATTCTGTGCGCTCAGGAACCCCTGCCTTATTCTGCTCAACCTCAGTTGTTGGGTCTGTCTGCTCTGTGGCAACGTCATCCCCAGATAGTTGCAAATCAAAGAAGATCTCGAAGCCTGGGACGCGCTTCTTCTCCGCGTTTATCCATGGCTCTGGGAAGCCGCAAAAAGGGAAATCCTCCCCCTCCCGGACGAAGCGTCCGTTCAGGGTACCCTCGAAATGCGTGCCCGCGGGCGCACAAACCGAGGCAATGCATTAAAGCATGAAATAACATGGAAATGCAAATTGGGCTTACGCTAACATGAGAGGGCCTCAGCCGCACTCACATAAACTGCCGAGAGACAAAAATGAAGTGCCTCGAAATGCGTGCACACGAGCGCGCAAACCGAGGCATGGCCCTAAGGCACAGAAATGACATGCGAATGAGATGTGACATATGGCATATGGAAAATGCAAATTTCAGCAGCTAAAATGATGCACAAATAGCCCCCGAATTATGACAAAATTACTCCCGATGCCCGGAATGCGATGTAATGCACCCGAAATGGCCTACAGCCCTACTAAACATGCATAATTGACACATGACATGTAAAACAGTAGCAAGTCAGACCCTAAAATAGCATTTTTTCAGTATAAAGCAAGGCTAAATAACAACCACAAGTATGGTAAAATCAACATGCAAAAATGGGGAAAAAGAGGGGAATTACAAAGCAAGTAGTATATACAATGCTCAAACCAAAAAAAAACAGTTCTACAACATTAAAGAGGGGCCAAAAATATGCACATTTACAAGAGATGACATCTCCCAATTCAGTATGTAGATAGGCTAAACATAGCATGCAAAATAATGAGCCAACAAAGGCTATAACATGAGGTACCAAAAGCATACACCAAACAACTTTGGACCCTTAACAAAACATGAAGAATGGGTCATTTTAAGACACTTTCTAAGCCTGATGAAGACTCAAAACAGAGGCCAAGAAAGCCTAGCAAAGCATGCAAGTTTACGGTAAATATGAGGGATATAACATGAAGTACCAAAACCAATCATCAAATGGCCTAAGACCCTTAACAAAACATGATGATAAGGCCAAAATAAGGCTCTTTCTAAGCCTGATGAAGGCTGAAATCAGAATCGAAATAAGCCTAACAAAGCATGTAAAATATGGCCAAAGAGAGGTACAAAGAGAGGCCATTCATGGAGGCACCAAACAAGATTGGTCCCTTCTACAATGTTGTAGAGGGACACAAAATAAGCTCAAAATCAGTTTATAGCATGCTCCAAGAATAAATGCATATAAGCTAAAAATAGCATGCAAGTTTACGGTAAATATGGAGAATTACAAAGGAAGTGCATGATAGAACCACCAAACATGGTTGAGCCCTTATTCAATGTTGAAGAGGGGCTCAAAACAGGCCCACTAACAGTATATTTCATGCTCGAAAACAGGTCACTAATGAGCTAAAAATAGCATGCAAGAACAAGGGTAAAACATGAATTCAAAGCAAGTGGCATGCAGAGGATGAAAACAAAGTTGAGCCCTTCTTCAATGTTGAAGAGGGCTCCAAAATAAGCACAACATCAGTTCATGAAATACTCCAAATCAGATCACAAATAGGCCAAATGAATCATGCAATTTTACGGTAATTTGAAGGAATTATGAAGCAAGTGCATGATAGAGAGGCCAAACATGGTTGAGCCCTTCTTCAATGTTGAAGAGGGGCTCAAAATAGGCCCATTCACAGTTTGTATCAGGCTCGAAAATGGATCACTCATAATCCAAACAAAGCATGCAAAATATTGGCATAAAGAGTGATAATGAAGGAAGAGCAAGATAGAGGGCTCAAACAGGGTTGAGCCCTTAAACAAACATCAAGAATAGCTCAAAAGAGGACCACTTTCAGTAGTGGTCAGAGCTCAAAACAGTGAGAAAATAGGGTATAGAATTAAAGCAAGATTAAGCTAAAAAAAGGGAATTAGTGGCTTACCCTTGAAGACTATACTTTTGCTACCTCTTGCCTTGATGAAAGTTGCTTCTAAGCCTCTGAGGAACCCCTCCTTACTGCTGGAAATGGAATGGTGATGGTGAGGCTTGGAGTTGATGAAGGAATGGCCTAAGGACTTGAAGAATTTTTAGGGTTTTGGAGTTGGAGATGAGGTCAAATGGAGATGAAGTCTTGAGAAGAAAATGTCTAACCACAACAAAGAAGGAGGCCATGCCCTCAAATAGGCAAGAAAGGGTTGTAAAAGGGGAGGGAAATGCATCCAAGCTTTCCCTCCCAAAATATCCCCCGGAAGGGGGAGATATTTTGAAAAGCAGCTGGACAGCTGTAAAGAGGTGGAAAGCAGAAAGCTGGCCGGCCAGGTGTCTTTCTGGAAGATGGCCGGCCGGCCACCCCAACTGGTCGGCCAGCCACTCACCCTGGCCGGCCGGCCATGGCCCAAAAATGAACTGAAAAAATGCTGGCCGACCACCCTTTTTTGGTGTCCTCCCAGGTGTGTAGAATAAGGCCCCAAGGTTGGAATCTGGCAACACTGAAACAAGAGTCACAACATAGAACTTGAAGGAGAGGCTCAAAAATGAAAGTAACAATTACTGGCCGACCACCACTTTTTGGTGTCCTCCCATGTGTGTAGAACAAGGTTCCATGGTCGGAATGTGGCAACACTGAAACAGGAGTCACAACATTGCATCTGAAGGAGAGGCTCAAAAATGAAATCCACAATTGCTGGCCGACCATGCACTTTTAGGGTCCTCCCATGTCCCCTGATCACAGATATGTAGCTTTGGTTGGAAGAAAATATCCCCAGGGCATTCAACATTAGCCCGGAAGTGAGCAAAACGGGCGCCGGAGGAGCGAAACTGGTTATCCGGGATAATTGCTGGCCTCCTACCCTCCAGTGATCTTCCTGGTGCTGAAACAAAGGTACCTGCCAAATTTGAACAAAAACTAATGAGAAATGAACGCTCGGGGCCCAAACCGCGCAGTTCGGGGTCCCGAAAATGGGCTACAGGCACCGGAAGTGGTGTTCAGCAGCGAAGTGGGTATCAGAGGCCCCAGTGTTCCTCGGAATGATAAAACAGAGGTACCTGCCAAAAATCAGAGAAAACCGATGCAAAATGAATGCTCGGGGCCCAAATCACGCAGTTCGGGGTCCCGAAAACCGGCTGCAGGTACTGGAAGTGGTGCACGGCCACGAAGTGGGCATCAGGGGCCCCAGTGTTCTTCATAATGATAAAACAGAGGCACTTGCCAAAAACTGGAGAAGTCGGAGATGGTTGGGCGGTCCCGAACCGAGGCACACGGCCTGACGGTTCCGAAAATCGGGAACCGGGCTCCGAAATGGGCAAAATGGCCTACGGCCACGAAAAGTAGCGCACGGCCACCGAGAGATAGTCTACAGGAATACTCCCTTCCCTCAGGAAAGAAAATAGAGAAAACCGAGTCTGGTTCGCAAACCGAGACAAGGCACAGAAGAGGATTCGGAAGTCCGGAGGCAGGGCGCATGGCCGCGACTCTGGGACTTCTGAACGAGCACAATATGCAACATCACCGAGCGCTCAATCGGTGACGTCTGAGTCTTAAGGTCGGTCAAAAATGGGGTGTCTACAGCATCGCCCCGTTTTGCGCAGTTTATCACTCGCGCCGTTTCGCGCATCGCACCGTTTTGCGCAGTTTATCAATCGAGCCGTTTTGCGCATCGCGCGGTTTTGCGAAGTTTAACACTCGCGCGGTTTTGCGCATCGCACTGTTTTGCGCAGTTTATCACTGGTGCCGTTTTGCGCATCGCACTGTTTTGCGCAGTTTATCAATCGCTCCGTTTTGCGCATCGCACCGTTTTGCGCAGTTTATCAATCGCGCCGTTTTGCGCATCGCCCCGTTTTGCGCAGTTTATCAATCGCGCCGTTTTGCGCATCGCACGGTTTTGCGCAGTTTTTCACTCGCGTCGTTTTGCGCATCGCACCGTTTTGCGCAGTTTATCACTCGCGCCATTTTGCGCATCGCATCGTTTTGCGTAGTTTATCACTCGCGCCGTTTTGCGCAATTTACGATTTTACGCAGTTTATCACTCGCGCCGTTTTGCGCATCGCACCGTTTTGCGCAGTTTATCACTCGCGCCGTTTTGCGCATCGCACCGTTTTGCGCAGTTTATCACTCGCGCCGTTTTGCGCATCGCACGGTTTTGCGCAGTTTATCAATCGCGCCGTTTTGCGCATCGCACGATTTTGCGCAGTTTATCACTCGCGCCGTTTTGCGCATCGCACCGTTTTGCGCAGTTTATCACTCGCGCCGTTTTGCGCATCGCACCGTTTTGCGCAGTTTATGACTCGCGCCGTTTTGCGCATCGCACCGTTTTGCACAGTTTATCACTCCCGCGGTTTTGCGCATCGCACCGTTTTGCGCAGTTTATGACTCGCGCCGTTTTGCGCATCGCACGGTTTTGCGCAGTTTATCACTCGCGCCGTTTTGCGCATCGCACGGTTTTGCGCAGTTTATCAATCGCGCCGTTTTGCGCATCGCACGATTTTGCGCAGTTTATCACTCGGGCCGTTTTGCGCAGTTTATCACTCGCGCCGTTTTGCGCATCGCACCGTTTTGCGTAGTTTATCAATCGCGCCGTTTTGCGCAACGCACGATTTTGCGCAGTTTATCACTCGCGCCGTTTTGCGCATCGCACGGTTTTGCGCAGTTTCTCACTCGCGGCGTGTTGCGCATCGCACCGTTTTGCGCAGTTTATCACTCGCGCCGTTTTGCGCATCGCAGCGTTTTGCGCACTTTATCACTAGCGCGGTGTTGCGCATCGCACCGTTTTGCGCAGTTTATCACTTGCTCCGTTTTGCTCATCGCACTATTTTGCGCAGTTTATCACTCGCGCCGTTTTGCGCATCGCACGGTTTGGCGCAGTTTTTCACTCGCGCCGTTTTGCGCAGTTTATCACTCGCGCCGTTTTGCGCATCGCACGATTTTTCACAGTTTATCAATCGCGCCGTTTTGCGTATCGCACGGTTTTGCGCAGTTTCTCACTCGCGGCGTGTTGCGCATCGCACCGTTTTGCACAGTTTATCACTCGCGCCGTTTTGCGCATCGCAGCGTTTTGCACAGTTTATCACTTGCTCCGTTTTGCTCATCGCACTATTTTGCGCTGTTTATCAATCGCGCCGTTTTGCGCATCGCACGGTTTTACGCAATTTATCACTCGCGCCGTTTTGCGGATCGCACGGTTTTGTGCAGTTTACCACTCTCGCCGTTTTGCGCATCGCACCGTTTTGCGCAGTTTATCACTCGTGCCGTTTTGCGCATCGCACCGTTTTGCGCAGTTTATCACTCGTGCTGTTTTGCGCATCGCACCGTTTTGCGCATTGCACTGTTTTGCGCAGTTTATCACAGGTGCCGTTTTGCGCAGTTTATCAATCGCTCCGTGTTGTGCATCGCATCGTTTTGCGCAGTTTATCAGTCGTGCCGTTTTGCGCATCGCACCGGTTTTGCGCAATTTATCAATCGCGCCGTTTTGCGCAGTTGATCACTCGCGCCGTTTTGCGCATCGCACAGTTTTGCGCAGTTTATCACTCACGCCGTTTTAAGCATCGCACCGTTTTGCGCAGTTTATCAATCGCGTCGTTTTGCGCAACGCACGGTTTTGCGCAGTTTATCACTCGCGCCGTTTTGCGCATCGCACGGTTTGGCACAGTTTTTCACTCGCGCCGTTTTGCGCATCGCACCGTTTTGCGCAGTTTATCACTCGCGCCGTTTTGCGCATCGCACAGTTTTGCGCAGTTTATCAATCGCGCCGTTTTGCGCATCGCACGATTTTGCGCAGTTTATCACTCGCGCCGTTTTGCGCATCGCACTGTTTTGCGCAGTTTATCACTCGCGCCGTTTTGCGCATCGCACCGTTTTGCGCAGTTTATCACTCGCGCCGTTTTGCGCATCGCACCGTTTTGCGCAGTTTATCACTCGCGCCGTTTTGCGCATCGCACGGTTTTACGCAGTTTATCAATCGTGCCGTTTTGCGCATCGCACGGTTTTGCGCAGTTTCTCACTCGCGGCGTGTTGCGCATCGCACCGTTTTGCGCAGTTTATCACTCGCGCCGTTTTGCGCATCGCAGCGTTTTGCGCACTTTATCACTCGCGCGGTGTTGCGCATCGCACCGTTTTGCGCAGTTTATCAATCGCGCCGTTTTGCGCATCGCACCGTTTTACGCAGTTTATCAATGGCGCCGGTTTTGCGCAGTTTATCAATCGCGCCGTTTTGCGCATCGCACGATTTTGCGCAGTTTATCACTCGCGCCGTTTTGCGCATCGCACCGTTTTGCGTAGTTTATCAATCGCGCCGTTTTGCGCAACGCACGATTTTGCGCAGTTTATCACTCGCGCCGTTTTGCGCATCGCACGGTTTGGCGCAGTTTTTCACTCGCGCCGTTTTGCGCATCGCACCGTTTTGCGCAGTTTATCACTCGCGCCGTTTTGCGCATCGCACGGTTTTGCGCAGTTTATCAATCGCGCCGTTTTGCGCATCGCACGATTTTACGCAGTTTATCACTCGCGCCGTTTTGCGCATCGCACCGTTTTGCGCAGTTTATCACTCGCGCCGTTTTGCGCATCGCACTGTTTTGCGCAGTTTATCAGTCGCGCCATTTTGCGCATCGCACGGTTTTGCGCAGTTTATCACTCGCGCCGTTTTGCGCATCGCACGGTTTTACGCAGTTTATCAATCGCGCCGTTTTGCGCAGTTTCTCACTCGCGGCGTGTTGCGCATCGCACCGTTTTGCGCAGTTTATCACTCGCGCCGTTTTGCGCATCGCAGCGTTTTGCGCACTTTATCACTAGCGCGGTGTTGCGCATCGCACCATTTTGCGCAGTTTATCACTTGCTCCGTTTTGCTCATCGCACTATTTTGCGCAGTTTATCAATCGCGCCGTTTTGCGCATCGCACGGTTTTACGCAATTTATCACTCGCGTCGTTTTGCGCATCGCACGGTTTTGTGCAGTTTACCACTCGCGCCGTTTTGCGCATCGCACCGTTTTGCACAGTTTATCACTCGTGCCGTTTTGCGCATCGCACCGTTTTGCGCAGTTTATCACTCGTGCCGTTTTGCGCATCGTACCGTTTTGCGCATTGCACTGTTTTGCGTAGTTTATCACTGGTGCCGTTTTGCGCATCGCACTGTTTTGCGCAGTTTATCAATCGCTCCGTTTTGTGCATCGCATCGTTTTGCGCAGTTTATGACTCGTGCCGTTTTGCGCATCGCACCGTTTTGCGCACTTTATCACTCGCGCCGTTTCGCGCATCGCACCATTTTGCACAGTTTATCACTTGCGCGGTTTTGCGCATCGCAGCGTTTTGCGCACTTTATCACTAGCGCTGTGTTGCGCATCGCACCGTTTTGCGCAGTTTATCACTTGCTCCGTTTTGCTCATCGCACTATTTTGCGCAGTTTATCAATCGCGCCGTTTTGCGCATCGCACGGTTTTACGCAATTTATCACTCGCGCCGTTTTGCGCATCGCACGGTTTTGTGCAGTTTACCACTCGCGCCGTTTTGCGCATCGCACCGTTTTGCGTAGTTTATCACTCGAGCCGTTTTGCGCATCGCACCGTTTTGCGCAGTTTATCACTCGTGCCGTTTTGCGCACTTTATCACTCGCGCCGTTTTGCGCATTGCACTGTTTTGCGCAGTTTATCACTGGTGCCGTTTTGCGCATTGCACTGTTTTGCGCAGTTTATCACTGGTGCCGTTTTGCGCATTGCACTGTTTTGCGCAGTTTATCAATCGCTCCGTTTTGTGCATCGCATCGTTTTGCGCAGTTTATCACTCGTGCCGTTTTGCGCATCGCACCGTTTTGCGCAGTTTATCACTCGCGCCGTTTTGCGCATCGCACCGTTTTGCGCAGTTTATCAATCGAGCCGTTTTGCGCATCGCGCGGTTTTGCGCAGTTTAACACTCGCGCGGTTTTGTGCATCGCACTGTTTTGCGCAGTTTATCACTCGCGCCGTTTTGCGCATCGCACGATTTTGCGTAGTTTATCAATCGCGCCGTTTTGCGCGTCGCACCGTTTTGCGCAGTTTATCAATCGCGCCGTTTTGCGCATCGCACCGTTTTACGCAGTTTATCAATCGCGCCGTTTTGCGCATCGCACGGTTTTGCGCAGTTTTTCACTCGCGTCGTTTTGTGCAGTTTATCACTCGCGCCGATTTGCGCATCGCACCGTTTTGCGTAGTTTATCACTCGCGCCGTTTTGCGCAATGCACGGTTTTACGTAGTTTATCACTCGCGCCGTTTTGCGCATCGCACGATTTGGCGCAGTTTTTCACTCGCGCCGTTTTGCGCATCGCACCGTTTTGCGCAGTTTATCACTCGCGCCGTTTTGCGCATCGCACGGTTTTGCGCAGTTTATCAATCGCGCCGTTTTGCGCATCGCACGATTTTGCGCAGTTTATCACTCGCGCCGTTTTGCGCATCGCACCGTTTTGCGCAGTTTATCACTCGCGCCGTTTTGCACAGTTTATCACTCGCGCGGTTTTGCGCATCGCACCGTTTTGCGCAGTTTATGACTCGCGCCGTTTTGCGCATCGCACGGTTTTACGCAGTTTATCACTCGCGCCGTTTTGCGCATCGCACGATTTTGCGCAGTTTATCAATCGCGCCGTTTTGCGCATCGCACGATTTTGCGCAGTTTATCACTCGGGCCGTTTTGCGCAGTTTATCACTCGCGCCGTTTTGCGCATCGCACCGTTTTGCATAGTTTATCAATCGCGCCGTTTTGCGCAACGCACGATTTTGCACAGTTTATCACTCGCGCCGTTTTGCGCATCGCACGGTTTTGCGTAGTTTCTCACTCGCGGCGTGTTGCGCATCGCACCGTTTTGCGCAGTTTATCACTCGCGCCGTTTTGCGCATCGCAGCGTTTTGCGCACTTTATCACTAGCGCGGTGTTGCGCATCGCACCGTTTTGCGCAGTTTATCACTTGCTCCGTTTTGCTCATCGCACTATTTTGCGCAGTTTATCACTCGCGCCGTTTTGCGCATCGCACGGTTTGGCGCAGTTTTTCACTCGCGCCGTTTTGCGCATCGCACCGTTTTGCGCATCGCACCGTTTTTCGGCAGTTAATCAATCGCGTCGTTTTGCGTATCGCAC
>JAPPVO010005894.1:0-26418 GCA_030407325.1 Camellia japonica | reverse complement strand
TGCCAGGTAATCTGCGGATAACCAGGGTACAAATCAATCAAAATCAGGAATATGCAAAGCAGATCAGAGATGAAAATGAAAAGGACTGAGAGTTCTGAAATACCTCTGTCGCCCTCACAGTGTCGAAGTACTGTCGCAGAGAGAAGAGAGTCTCTCGAGGCCTCGACAGGTGTTCGCCCTCAAACATCAATGAAAATGGGGTCATAGGAGGTCCTGCCACCTCCATCTCCGGGGCTAATGTGGGGAAATATGCGTATACCCATAGCTGAGAAAAGCAGTGCGGAATGTGAATACAAAGTGCTAAAGGTAGAATACAGAATGCAAAGTGCGCCGTGTGTGCAATGAACAAGTAATGAGGAGCAAAATGTAAATCAAGAGGACAGAATGTACCTCCCAGGCTCTCCAGTAGCCGCCGAGTAAGTCCCCCCGCCCACGAGAGACTGCGCTCATGTAACAATAAAGGGTAGCCAGGCCAGCGCCGCCCCAATCATACTGAACGACCTGTGATAGGTCCACTAGAGCACTCAGTAGATACAATCCGACCATGTTCCCTCTATCGGCAAACAGAGTGGTGCCAAAGAGGAACATAAGGAAACCACGGGCATACTGCTCGACCTCCGCGGGAGACTCCGGCTCCATCTGTGGCCGCCGAAAATGGGAAGAGAACCAAGTATACCGGACTCTCCCAGTACCTCTGTCTACGGGTGGGCGAGTCCCCAATAGATAAATCCAAGCAGCCTCCCACTCACTCATATCCTCGTCGTAAGGAATGGGTCCACCGCCTACGTCTAGGCCGGTGAGTACAGCGAAGTCCAGTGGGGTCATGGTCATATCCCCAGTAGCAGAAAAATGGAATGAATTGGTGGTGTCCCACCATCTCTCCGCCAGAGCGGCAAACAATGTCCTGCTGATGAGACAATGAGATAACCCTCTGTAGAATGGTCCGAATCCTGCAAAGTCAACTAAGTCCCGGACAGCTTCCGGAAGCTCAGCATACCACTCCCTCGCCGCAGTGGAGCCGTATCCTCGCACAGTGCGAGAGCCAACCTGCATTTAGAATGAATGAGCTGTGTGCAAATGAAGTGAATGAGCTGTGTGCAAATGAAGTGAACGATGCTGTGTGCAAGTGAAGTCAGTGGGCTGTGTGTTCAAATTTCAGAAAATCTGGGCTGTGTGTTCAGTAAATCAGAGTTTGGGACTGTGTGTTCTACTCTTAATCAGTGGGTTGCGTGTTCACGTCAAATCTGGGCTGTGTGTTCTAAAAGCAGAGTTTGGGACTGTGTGTTCTACTCTTAATCAGTGGGCTGCGTGTTCACGTCAAATCTGGGCTGTATGTTCAGTAAAGCAGAGTTTAGGACTGTGTGTTCTACTCTTAATCAGTGGGCTGCGTGTTCACGTCAAATCTGGGCTGTGTGTTCAGTAAAGCAGAGTTTGGGACTGTGTGTTCTACTCTTAATCAGTGGGCTGCGTGTTCACGTCAAATCTGGGCTGTGTGTTCAGTAAAGCAGAGTCAGTGGACTGTGTGTTCTACTCTTAATCAGTGGGCTGTGTGTTCAGTAAATCAGAGTTTGGGACTGTGTGTTCTACTCTTAATCAGTGGGCTGCGTGTTCACGTCAAATCTGGGCTGTGTGTTCAGTAAATCAGAGTTTGGGACTGTGTGTTCTACTCTTAATCAGTGGGCTGTGTGTTCACGTCAAATCTGGGCTGCGTGTTCAGTAAATCTATGTTTTGGGCCGTGTGTTCAATCCTAATCAGTGTGGGCTGTGTGTTCATCATCAACTTGGACTGCGTGTTCAGAAAATCAGAGTTTGGGACTGTGTGTTCTACTCGTGCTGTGTGTTCACCTTCAGATTCGAGCCGTGTGTTCAACAATTCAAGTGTTTTAACTACGTGTTCAAAGTGCAAACAAAGTACTATGTCGTAAGCTACAACTGTATGTTTAAGCATGGCAAAGCTACAAAATGCACAAGAATACGAAAAGTAAAGTAGAATACCTCTCGCGCATCATGAGAGAGGTGCTGCTCTGGCTCTCGTAGAAGCAGATCCCCGGGAACCCGATCGTTGAAATCGGTGAAATGACGGAAAACAGCTCGCGGAAGCCTGTGTACCGCTGGAGCATATCGATCGGGGAAGAAAGGCCGGACCCTCGGGGGGAGTGCCATAATGTCAAAGTCGTCTCCGGCCCCTGGAAAACCTCCGCCGTGGGGGAAATTGCCGGCCATTTCGAGAAATCTGCAAAAAGGAGCAAAAATGAGCAAAAATGAGCCAAAATTGGAAAAAGTCAACAAAAGTCAACTCTCGGGAAATAAAAAGTCAACGAAAGTCAACCCCCGGGAAAATATTCCAAATATTGAGACAAGCTTACCTCAAATGGTGAAAATGAGAAGAGAAGCTCCAAAATCAAATTTTAGTAGGCTCAAAGTGCTTAAAACTGAAGGATTTCGCAGAAACAACTTGCGTGGGAGGCCGAGGGGCGCGTATAAAATGCAAATCTGAGCAAGAAAGTGGCTTAGAGAGCAAGAGGAGAGAATTCCACACTTGGGGGTGCAATTTCGGAGGCAATGGAGGTGTGTATATATAGAACTTGCAAAAATGACCAAAATGCCCCTACTTTGGGCAGATGGCCGGCCGGCCACCTAACCTGGCTGGCCGGCCATTCACTTTTCCCTACCTGGCCGACAGCCTCTCCTAGGGCTAAGGCCTGGCCGACCATGTTCCCCACCCCCTCCCCTACCTCTCTGCAAATTTTGAGGAATTTTGGAGTTCCCGGGACCTGAAAAAGTTCAAGAAAAAGTGCACTTTCTGGCGCGAAATTGCTCCGTTGGAACTTTAGCTGCAATTTCTGGCATGTGTCTCGTCATTATTCATCAAAATCAAGGTGTATCCTTTTTGAACATGTTATAACCTCTCCGGGAGGTGAATCAGAGGCCGCGATCGAGTTGTCATCGCCGGAATGCGCGCTTTCTTGTTTATTATTTCGCAACAAACGGGCACTCTGATTTGCGCTCGTTTTGCATTTTTTTAGCTCATAATTTGCATTCTCATGAATATTTTGCATTGTCATACCTCTATGCTTGAGTATGCGTTGTCACGCATTATCTTTTCTCGCATTGCGATGCATTCACTCGCCGACACTGCGTGTGTCAGACCTTTTGGAATCTTAGGAATCACATTGAATATATGTTGTTGGCATATTGTTCTTGTTGAATTTCTCTATTTTGCAGGCACGATATTGTATGTACGGTTCATTTGAGGCTGGTGCGACCAGACGAATCGCGCAGGTATCGTATCTTCTCCGTGTGAGACGCGACGAGAATCGAATGATTCTCCGCATTCCTAACTGCATGAAATGTAGTTGTTGCTTTGCATTCTTGCTTAAAACTGTTGCATCTATTTGTCAATACCTGCTTCATTACAGCTTGCTGCATTTGCATAATCATCTGGCTCTGTGCATATCGCTTTGCATTTTGCCCCCTGCCTGCGGGCACGCCTGCGGGCACACATTTCTGTTCATCTCGTATGATTGTCTAAGTCTTCGGCCTTGTCAAAAATGGGTCATCTCTAGGCTTTGACATTCACTCCCGTCATTGTTATGACTTCCGAGTTCTGTCAAAGAGGGGCAACTGTAGACACCCCATTTTTGACCGACCTTAAGACTCAGACGTCGCCGATTGAGCGCTCGGTGATGTTGCATATCGTGCTCGTTCAGAAGTTTCAGAGTCGCGGCCATGCGCCCTGCCTCCAGACTTCCGAACCCTCTTCTGTGCCTTGTCTCGGTTTGCGAACCAGACTCGGTTTTCTCTGTTTTCTTTCCTGAGGGAAGGGAGTAGTCCTGTAGACTATCTCTCGGTGGCCGTGCGCTACATTTCGTGGCCGTAGGCCATTTTTCCCATTTCGGAGCCCGGTTCCCGGTTTTCGGAGCCGTTAGGCCGTGTGCCTCGGTTCGGGACCGCCCCCTCTCCGATTCCTCCTTTCTTGGCACATATCTCTGTTTTATCATTTTAAGAAACCCTGGGCCCCCCGATGCCCACTTCGTGGCCGTATGCCACTTTCGGTGCTTAGAGCCGATTTTCGGGCCCCGAATCTCGCGGTTTGGCCCCGAGCATTCATTTCGCATCGGTTTTCTCCGATTTTTGGCAGGAACCTCTGTTTTGTCATTTTGAGGAACCCTGGGGCCTCTGGTACCCACTTCGCTGCTGAACACCACTTCCGGTGCTCGCAGCCCATTTTCAGGACCCGAACTGCGCGGTTTGGGCCCCGAGTGTTCATTTCTCATTAGTTTTTGTTCAATTTTGGCAGGTACCTCTGTTTCAACATTAGGAAGATCACTGGAGGGTAGGAGGCCAGCAATTATCCCAGATAACCAATTTCGCTCCTCCGGCGCCCGTTTTGCTCACTTCCGGGCTAATGTTGAACACCCTAGGCCCATTTTCTTCCAACCAAAGCTACATATTTGTGATGAGGGCACATGGGAGGACCCTAAGAAGTGATGGTCGGCCAGCAATTGTGAATTTCATTTTTGGACCTCTCCTTCAGATGCAATGTTGTGACTCCTGCTTCAGTGTTGCCACATTCCGACCATGGAACCTTGTTCTACACATATGGGAGGACACCAAAAAGTACTGGTCGGCCAGCAATTGTTACATTCATTTTTGAGCCTCTCCTTCAAGCTCTATGTTGTGACTCCTGCTTCAGAGTTGCCAGATTCCGACCTTGGGGCCTTATTCTACACACATGGGAGGACACTACTGCATGGTGGTCGGCCAGCAAATTTCATCTTCATTTTGGGCATGGCCGGCCGGCCAGGGTGAGTGGCTGGCCGACCAGGTGGGGTGGCCGGCCGGCCACCTCCCAGAAATTCACCTGGCCGGCCAGCTTTCTGCTTTCCAGCCCTTTACAGCTGTCCGGATATTTTCTTGAAATATCTCCCCCATCCGGGGGATATTTTGGGAGGGAATGCTTGGATGCAATTCCCTCCCCTTTTACACCTTTTCTTCCCTATTTAAGGCCATAGCCTCCTCCTTTGTCAAGGTTACAACCTTTGATCTCAAGACCCTCTCTCCCAAAACCTCCATTTTCCTATTCAAAACCCTAAAAAACTTCCAAGCTTCCTAGCTCAACCCTTCATCAACCCTTAGCTCCACCATCCTCATTACCATTCCAGCAGCAAGGAAGTGTTCTCTAGTGGCTAAGAAGCAACTTTCATCAAGGCAAGAGGAAGCAAAAGGGTAGTCTTCAAGGGTAAGTCACCATTTCCCTTTTTCTAGCATTTTTTTGCTTCAAATTCTTACCCTACTTGTGATCTGTTTTGGGCTCTGACCCCTTCTGGTTTTATGCTTATTTTGAGCTCCTCTACAACTTTGTAGAAGGGCTCAACCCTGTTTGGTGTCTCCATGATATACTTGCTTCAATATCACTCTTTAGGCCATTAAATTGCATGCTTTGTTTAGCTTTTGAGTGATCTGATTTCGAGCATACTATATACTGTGAATAGGCTTATTTTGAGCCCCTCTTCAACATTGAAGAAGGGCTCAGCCATGTTTGGCTTCTCTATCATGCACTTCCTTTGAAATTCTTCAATTTTACCGTAAAATTGCATGAGTTAATTAGCCTATTTGTGATCTGAGTTGGAGTATGCAACCTACTGATATTGTGCTCATTTTGAGCCCCTATTAAACATTGAAGAAGGGCCCAACCATGTTTGCCTCCTCTATCATACACTTGCTTTGAATCCATGTTCTATGCCTATCTTGCATGCTTTGTTAGACTATTTTGTCTTCTGGTTTTGGCCTTCATCAGGCCTTGAAGGAGTCTTATTTTGGTCCACACATCATGATTTGTGAAGAGTCTTAAGCCATTTGGTAATTGGTTTTAGTACTTGCTTTGAAATTCTTCAAATTTACCGTAACATTGCATGTTTGTTTAGGCCATTCTAGCTTCTGTTTCTGGCCTTCATCAGGCTTGTGAAGTGTCCTATTTTGGTCTATTATTAAAGTTTTATTAAGGGTCTTAAGTTGTTTGGTCATTTCTTATGATACCTCTCTTTATAAACCTCTTTTGACCCTTATTTTGCATGCTATGTATTGTATATCTACACACTGATTTTGGGGCTGTCATCTTCTGTAAAAATGCATATTTTTAGTCCCTCTCTAATGTTGTAAAACTGAGCTTTTGGGTTTAAGCATTGTAGATACCACTTGCTTTGTAATTCCTCTCTTTTTCCGTATTTTTGCAAGCTATTGTTGCCATACTTGTGATCATAATTGGGCCTTGTTTTGTACTAGAAAGATGCTATTCTTGGGGCTTCCTTGCTACTGTTTTTGCTTCCATGTGTCAATTTTGCATGTATAGCATAGCTGTAGGCCATTTCGGGGGCTAAATATCACATTTCGGGAGCATTCTGGGCATCGGGTGCATTTTTATTACTATTTTGGGGCTGTTTTCCCTTCATTTAGTTGCTGGAATTTGTTTTGCATGTTTGCATATCATTTCCCATGTCATTCATGCCTTATTGCATTGCCTCGGTTTGCGTGACCGTGGGCGCGCACTTCGAGGCACTCCGTTTTCGCCATCGGCAGCTGATGTGAGTGTGGCTGAGGCCCTCTCATGTTAGCATAAGCCCATTTTGCATTCCGTATGCTGTTTTGTGCCTTTGGGCCATGCCTCGGTTTGCGTGCCCGTGTGCACGTTTTTCGAGGCACTTCATTTTTATCATTACGGCATCTGATGTGAGTGTGGCTGAGGTCCACTCATGTCAGTATAAGCCCAATTTGCATTTCCATCTCATTTTATCATCGCCTCGGTGTGCGTGCCTGTGGGCACACGCGTTTCGAGGCACTTCGGTTTTATCCGATTTCTCATTTTATCATCGCCTCGGTGTGCGTGCCTGCAGGCACACATTTCGAGGCACTTCGGTTTTATCCGATTTCTCATTTTATCATCGCCTCGGTGTGCGCGCCTGTGGGCACGCGTTTCGAGGCACTTCGGTTTTATCCGATTTCTCATTTTATCATCGCCTCGGTGTGCGTGCCTGTGGGCACGCGTTTCGAGGCACTTCGACTTTATCCGATTTTCTCATTCTATCATCGCCTCGGTGTGCGCGCCTGTGGGCACGCGTTTCGAGGCACTTCGGTTTTATCCGATTTCTCATTTTATCATCGCCTCGGTGTGCGTGCCTGCGGGCACACATTTCGAGGCACTTCGGTTTTATCCGATTTCTCATTTTATCATCGCCTCGGTGTGCGCTCCTGTGGGCACGCGTTTCGAGGCACTTCGGCTTTATCCGATTTTCTCATTCTATCATCGCCTCGGTGTGCGCGCCTGTGGGCACGCGTTTCGAGGCACTTCGATTTTATCCGATTTTTCATTTCACATCATTGCCTCGGTATGCGCGCCTGTGGGCACGCGTTTTGAGGCACTTCGGTTTTATCCGATTTGCATTTCATATCATCGCCTCGGTGTGCGTGCCTGTGGGCACACATTTCGAGGCACTTCGGTTTTATCCGATTTGCATTTCATATCATCGCCTCGGTTTGCGTACCCGTGTGCACGCATTTCGAGGCACTTCGGTTTTATTCGATTTGCATTTCATATCATCGCCTCGGTTTACGTGCCCGTGTGCACGCATTTCGAGGCACTTCAGTTTTATTCGATTTGCATTTCACATCATCGCCTCGGTTTGCGTGCCCGTGTGCACGCTTTTCAAGGCATCTCATTTTCATAGCATTATGTATGTTAGGATTGTATATTAGCTGCATTTCATGCATATCATGCATATTGCATCGTGTTCGGGATAGGAGTTAACCCGGGCACGGGAAACGAGGCACGTTTCGTACTCCGAGTGACGGGACGGGTCTCAATATTCCCAAGTCACCGACACTCCGGATTACCCATGATGGAGTTAGGTTTTGTTGTAGCATTCACATGCATTCATTCTATATTGAGCTGTGCAATTCGGCTCCTCGGCCATCATGCATCGATATGCGTGATTGGTGGCACGAGGATCGAGGCATGCATATATTTGTGAAATACATTGCTATGCCCTTTTCCTGCTCTCTGTTGCAGCAAAATCAAGGATCAACAACTTTTCGGAGTTTGGCACGCATTTCGAGAAAAGTGCAAACAGAGGCTAATTGGGGCATCCCAGTGGATTTCCGCGCCAGAGCAGCCCGGCATACATTATTCATCAGAAGCAAGGCAGTCCCTGGCTTGCATGCCAGTTTTACTTTTTTGTAGTTAATCTGTACATTAATTAGAAATCTGTATTATTCTTTCATTTCGGACTGTATTATTATTTATTCGGACCCTCTGCGCGAGGGCAATGTTGTAATAAGGGTGTGTGAGTGCGATGTATGTCTTCCAACCCCCATTTCTTTCTCCCTTTTATTTACCCGCTTACGATGGTTAGATATAGGGCATATTTCAATTAGCATACAGTATGATAGCATGTTTGCATTCATTCATCTGTCTTGCACGCACCGGGCTCGGCGCATCATACAAACTGCATCTGTATTTCAATTCCAAATTGAATACGTGATGGTTGTAGCATTTCACATGCCATCTTTAGAATAGCCGAGCCTGCTATAGTTGCATTTTGCATGTGTTGCATTAGGCATTCTGTATACTTAGGATCCATGCATGATTTCTAATCGGTTCCTGTTTTGGCTTGGAGTACTAGGTGAGTTTTATGCTTTAGCATCCTTGCATGCGTGTGAGTGTTGCCATGATAGCATGCTTACCATGAGGCTATGTGCTTATGTGATATTACTACCTTGAATGCCTGTGGGTGGAGGTTGTGTTACTCGAATTGGGACAATGCGTTGAATGTTTGTTTTAAGCCCACTAGATAGTGGCAAAATCTTGTTTTCTAAGCCCACCTGAGGGTGACAAATCCGCGTTTTAGCCTACCTGCGGGTAGCACCATCAAACCATTTTCAAACAAACAAACATGAAGTGTTTTGTTCC
Source organism: Camellia japonica (assembly GCA_030407325.1). Classification (NCBI taxonomy): domain Eukaryota; kingdom Viridiplantae; phylum Streptophyta; class Magnoliopsida; order Ericales; family Theaceae; genus Camellia; species Camellia japonica. The sequence continues at coordinate 17,453 of JAPPVO010005894.1, read as the reverse complement.
AATTCAGGCGGCTCAGTCTATACTTATTTGCTGCGAGCATCACATAGTAACCTAGGCTAATAACCGGAATAAGAGCATACAAGGTTTTCAAAAACAGATATCATGGTTAGTAGAGGCCGGTCTTTGACCGGGCGAGCGGGGGTGCTCACGATGTGACCTTTCCCAATCGTACCCAAGTTCCCGAGCCAACTTTGGTGATGACGGACACGTGGCCTTAGGCAACGAGTCAGGGTTTCCTAAATTTCCCATTTTAAAATATTTAGGTGGCGACTCTGTTATCTGGCAAAGCAGTCCATGTTTGGCACTTCTTTCAAAAAAATCTGTTTTCAAAACGATTTGCCGGATTTGGACTCTTTGGTTCAAGATTGAGAACCGTGACATTTGAGTCCTTGAACTGTAGTGACCCCAATATGAACAGAACGGGACTTAACCCTCCCGGGGCGTTCGGGGACGTCTACAGGCGTCCACAGAGCGATGAAAGGGCTATATACTTTATATAAAATCAGCATCCGTCTCTATGCCGCGTGGCAGGAGATTGAGCAGAAAGATGAGCGTATTCGGAACTTAGAAGCGCGCATAAAGAGAGCCGAGCAAGAACTAAAACAGGCAAAAACTACCGAAAATCACTCAATAGGTCAAGGTAACCTGATTTTAGAGGAAAGGGTGACCCAACGGCTGTTAAACCAGGCCATTGTCGACCGAGATACGGCGAGCATGTTCGCTAAAGAAACGATAAGAACGAAGGCCTATAATGAGGGATTTTTTTACGGTAGAAAGATTGGTATAGAGAAGACGAAGGAAAAGTTGGCCGAGGAGGTCTGCCGATGCGAAAATCGTGGATTCAAGCATGGGTGGACCAAGGCTCTACAGGCAATGGGCATTGATTCGGCGTCGCCTCTATATCAGAGTTATAATTTGCCCTTCGCGGCTTTTGAAGCCGAGAAGACTGACGATGATGATGGTGCCGAATAATATATTTCTCTTCAAATTTTTTTTTTTTTTTTAACACATGTATTAAATGAAACAGATCAAAGATATGCATGACCTACTACAAATTTGATGTGAATTATGTATTTTATGATCTATTGAATGAAACATCTTATTTTGAATGTCTCTGTATTATTTCAATTATTGTTCGTAAATTAAGTCATGACCATCGATTACTGTTAATCGCGTATGCGGCGGCCAACTGCGATGTCGACGAAGCGCTTCGATTCTGGATGTTTATTCGGCCTAACCGTGACATACACGGAAGGGGCTCCAAATTTAGAGGCTTTTGTTTTGGCCAATCGTGTCATCCACGAAGGCGCTCCAAATCCGGAGGCTTATTCGACCCAAACGTGTCATTCACGGATGGGGCTCCGAATTCGAAGGCTTTTATTTTGGCCAATCGTGTTATCCACAAAGGGCGCTCCGAATCCGAAGGCTTATTCGGCCCAAACGTGTCATTCACGGATAGGGCTCCGAATTCGGAGGCTTTTATTTTGGCCAATCGTGATATCTACGAAGGGCACTCCGAATCCGGAGGCTTATTCGGACCAAACGTGTCATTCATGGATGGGGCTCCGAATTCGGAGGCTTTTATTTTGGCCAATTGTGGTATCTACGAAGGGCGCTCCGAATCCGGAGACTTATTCGACACAAACATGTCATTCACGGATGGGGCTCCGAATTCGGAGGCTTTTATTTTGGTCAATCGTGGTATCCATGAAGGGCGCTTCGAATCTGGAGACTTATTTGGCCCAAATGTGTCATTCACGAATGGTGCTCCAAATTCGAAGGCTTTTATTTTGGCCAATCGTAGTATCCACAAAGGGCGTTCCGAATCCGAAGGCTTTTGATTTACCGAACTAAATTTCACATAGCGAGGAAATAAGAGGCCTTGTATCGTAAAAGTGAAAGTTGTACACGGCGAACATTCAAAACAAGTTGTCATGCCCCACAAGTCGAGTTAATGATAAAATTTACGCAAATGCGTGGAATTCCAAGGACGTGGCAAACTTCTCCCAGACATGTCTTTGAGCTGATATGCCCCTGTGCCGGCGATTGACTCAACCTGATAGGGGTCATCCTAATTGGGACCTAGCTTTCCGTCAGCGGGGCTTCTAGTAGCAAGAAGACCTTTCTTGAGGACCAATTCTCCAGATATATAACGTCGCAGCTGCACGCGTTGATTATATGATTTAGCGAGCTACTGCTGATACCGCACCATAGATGCGAGGGTACGGTCTCGGCGTTCCTCGATCAGAGTCAAATCCAATGCTAACATCATGTCATTACGGCCCAAGTTGAAGACCTTCATTTTCAGAGTGGGTAAGCCGATCTCCGGAGGGATAATTGCCTGGGTTCCAAAGCATAGGGCGACCGGCGTTTCCGCAGTGGACTGCCTTGGTGTAATGCGATGAGCCCACAACACACTGGGGAGCTCTTCGACCCACCTGCCTTTAGCTTTCTCCAACCGTTTCTTGAAGCCGTCCAAAATGGCTTTGTTAGAGGCTTCAGCTTGACCATTGCTCTGTAGATAAGCCGGGGTGGAGAAATAGGGCCGAACACCATATGTGCTGCATAATTCTTAGTAGACGCCACAGTCAAACTGGGTGTCGTTGTCTGAAATGAGTGTTCTTGGAATGTCGAATTGTGTTATGATATTTTTCCATACAAAACGCCTAACATCAGTATCTCAGATGTGTGTTAGTACCTCCGCTTCGACCCATTTTATGAAGTAATCTGTCACGACAATCAAGAATCGCTTGTTCCTTGGGGCCCGTGGCAATGGTCCGACGATATCAAGTCCCCATTGAGCGAACGGCCAAGGATTGGTGATAGAACTTAACTCCTCAACAGGCAAATGAGTTAAAGGGGAAAACTTCTGGCACTATTCACATTTCTTGACGTAACACTCGGCATCAGCTCTCATAGTCGACCAATAGTACCTCTGTATTACAGCTCGATGGGCCAAAGAACGTCCGCCAAAATGGGCACCACAACTACCTTCATTTATTTCAGTCAAGAGTTCCTCGACTTTATCCGGATGAATGCATTCTAGGTATAGACCAGAAAGGGATTTTTTGTAGAGCTTTCCTTGCGGATCTAAGTAATATCGCAGGGCTTTGCTTCGCAGTTTGTGCATTTTTTTCTTGTCCGTCGGGAGCTGTTCAGAAGATAGAAATGCAGTGATAGAGTCCATCCAACTTGGACCTGATTCTATGATATTGATCTGAATTGACTCCGAAGGGGCAATGCTCGGCTCAGGGATGAATCCTACTTCAATTGTCCGTTTAATTTCTGAGTTGATGGCGAAGGCTAGACAAGCCAAGGTGTCTGCTTGTGTGTTTTGATCCCGGATTATTGGATTCAATTCATGATGGTCGAATTTTGCCAACAAAGAATTCGCCGTTTTCATGTAGGCTGCCATACGGTCATTTTTGGCTACGTATTCCCCCTTCAATTGGTTGATGACTAGTTTTGAGTCACAAAAGATAAGCAGACGCCGAGCACCAAGGAGAAGTGCATTCCGTAAGCCGGTTAACAATGCTTCGTATTCGGCCTCATTGTTCGATGCTTCGAAGACCAGTTTGACAGCCTGCTCGATTATTGCCCTGTCGGAAGCCATGATCACTACACCCGCCCCACTGCCACATTGGTTGGATGACCCGTCACAATACAACTGCCAAATGTCCCCAACGTAGATTCTCCAGTTCGGCTTAGGTTGAATTTGATCAGACTTAAAGTCAATGGTATGCCCCTGAAAGTAATGCATCAGTTTTCTTGTTGCCATGACGAGAGCAAGGACAAGTTTTTCCAACGGAAAGTAACGTGTTTCGGCGTCAACATTTGCTTTACTCACATAATAAACTAGCCGCTACTCCCCTAGTTCTTCCTTTAACAGTACGGCGCTGACCGCCCAATGGGAAACTGCCAAATATAAAATGAGCGGATCACTTGTCGAAGGTGTTGTCAAAAGTGGAACTGATCGGAGGTAAGTCTTCAAACCATCCAAAGCGGCTTCGCACTCGAGGGTCCATTCAAAAGCTTTACCCTGCCAAAGGATATGAAAGAATTGTCGGCAACGATTTGTGGAATAACTAATGAACCTTTTAAGTGCGGCGGCCATTCCCATCAGCTTCTGAACCTCTTTGACCGACCGATGAGAGCCAAGTTCTAGAATTGCTATGATTTTCCTCGGGTTGGCTTCGATTCCACGGTGGTTAACAATGTAGCCAAGGAATTTGCCGGATCCGATGCCAAATGCACATTTGGAAACGTTCAGCTTCATTTTGTATTTGCGAAGAATACCGAATGTCTCTTCCAGATCGGCTAAATGAGTTTGCTCTTCTTTGGACTTGACCACCATATCGTCGATGTATACTTCCATGGTACGACTGAGTTGCTCCTTGAACATGGTAGTCACTAGTCTTTGGTAGGTTGCCCTCGCATTCTTCAGCCCGAAAGGCATAACCTTATAGCAATAAGTTCCTCTTGGGGTGAGGAATGTAGTTTTTTCTTGGTCCTCCAGATGCATGGCAATTTGATGGTAGCCCCTGTAGGCATCCAGGAAGCTTATATGTTGATGATGTGATATTGCATATACGAGTTGGTCTATTCTAGGGAGGGGAAAGCAATCCTTGGGACAAGCTTTGTTTAAGTCCATGAAATCCACACAAACACGCCAAGTTCCATTTTTATTCTTTACAACTACAGTATTCGGCAGCCATGTAGGATAGGTCACTTCGCAGATTGCCTCGGCATCAAGTAACCGATCAACTTCTTCAACAATGGTAGCAATATGTTCCTCGACTGACTGCCGGCTTTTCTGAATAATTGGCTTACATTTGGAATCAACGTTTAAGCTATGTTGGGACACAAATGGATCCACCCCCAGCATCTCATATGCTGACCATGCAAATACATCAAGGTTGCCGAGTAAGAAGGATATTAGCTCTTGCCTGTCAATTTTATTCAGGGAAGCGCCGACCATGAAAAACTTGTCAGGATTTCCGTCAATTTCAACCCGATCCAGGGCTCCGGTTGCCTTTTCACTTGGGAGCCGCCCAACGTCGTTGAGGCTCTCCTGATCCGGCACCTCAATTGAATTCACTTCCAGCTCTCTTAGTGTCTTTGCAGCAAGAAGATAACATGTCTGCGCCGATTTCTGGGAACTTCGAATTTGCTCTATGTCGCGTTCAGTTGGAAAGCGAAGTAGTTGATGATAGGTGCTTGGCACGGCCTGCATGGTATGCAACCAAGTTCGTCCCATGATGAGATTATACGGCGAAGGAAGCTTGACAACCAAAAATTCTACATCCACTAATCGGGAGCCCGCCCCGAACTGGTAGTGTGATTTTGCCCAAAGGATATTCTGGAAATGACTAAGGGATCAGTGTGGGGGAGCGTTATGCCGACCAAATCAAAATCATCGAAACTAATATTGGTAGCTTTATAGGGCCGTTTCGCTGGTGTGATTTGCTTTTGGGGGTTAGACTACAGCTGAATTGTATGTACCGCGGGTGCCGTCAGCAAGCTATATATCATATGAATTACGCCGAGTGAAGGTGAATCCTGCCATAAAGCTACTGTTTTTGTTGAATTGTTCTTTCAGACGTGTTGCATAAGCCGACCGTCTTGTACCAACTTGTCATGACCCAAACCTGCCCCTATAGGTTTAGCATCGTAACCGGCCAGTAATCTTGGGATTACTGAAGGCCTCTGAGACAAATCAACATAATATAAGGAGCTAGCGGAAGCAAATAACAAATATACAACGTCCATTGAGCTGTACTAACTTATCTGAGACAGAAAAATTTTAAACTTTTTATATACATATATGTTCATCATCCTTACGTCATTATATATATACAGATTAGACAAAAAGGGACTTAGCCATATTTACAAAATACACAAGACTTGTCTAACCAATCAAGAAAACAAAATTTAAACTTTAAATCACATAACCATAATCACTTGACACATCTGGAACCTCCATAGGAGGCACATAGGTTGGCTGACAAAAACAGATCCCAGGCAGATGCCTCTGAGCCTGGTCACGCGCCTGTTCACCTACATACATAAATAATACAGTGAGCTAGAGCCCAATGAATAATAACAGAGTAAAGGGTTTTAATGAATGATGTCCATATCGAATTCAGAAATCAAATTTCAAATCTCTTATCAAATCAGAAACATAGTCATATTCATGTTCGTATTCATATCAGAAACAGAGTCATATTCATATTCATATTCATATTCATATTCAAATCATGTGTGGTACTTCCTTTAGTGTAACATATCATGTTGGTCAAGCATATCAAGTTCCATAATGGAACCTCCGGTACCGAGTAACATATCTCATACATCGGCCACGGTATTATCCCCCGAGCTAGGGCCTCATGACCATAAGCCACAGTATTATGTCCTTTGGGCGAGGGTCTCTGCTAAGGATACCACAATTACGTTTCAAAGAAAATTGGACAATCATTCATTCATACAAAACATAACATTTTAGAAAACTTGTCATTTCATATCATCATAAAATAATTAAAGTTAAACATAACTTTACAGACTCATAGATAGCTGGAGAAGCATATCAGACAGATCAAGCAGACAATAACACGTGACCTACACAAGCACATAACATATATACATTGAAACACAATATCATTTCCTTGATCAAACTTAACTTTTCTTGTCTTTTTCTGTCTAAGTAGTCCAAAGTTCTACTATGATTATTCTTTCCTATTCAATAAATCGGGTTCTCATTTCACATATTCTTTCATTACTAAATCATTCTTTTCTGATTAAATCAATTCCTTACTTGGCTTCTTAATCAAGTACTATCAAGTTAATGACTTATTCTTTAATCAACTAATTAGGGGTGGTTTGGGATGATCTAAATAAGTGCACTTTTTGACTTTTTATAAAATATCGGTTGGGTATGGGTTGGGTTTGAAATGATGTGTTAGAGAGGTGATGTGACTTAAATAAGATGATGTGATTTAAATAGGATAGTGACTTTTTGACTTTTTGGCTTTTTTAGATCATGCCAAACAAGGCCTTAATGTTGATTGTTAGCTTATTAATCTTTATTGAGCCATAAATCATGTCTAGAATTCTTTGAAAAGAGATGAGAATAAAAATATGAACTAAATGCAATTTTTCAAAATATGCTGAAAATAGGGTCTTCGCTCGAGCGCCACTTTGGTCGCTCGAGCAGACTGTAAAATTTTGAAAAACTTCTGGGAGCTCGATTTTCACGCTCGAGCGAGACTTTCCTCGCTCGAGCGGATAGTGTGAATTCTGGAATTTCTAGAATTGTAATTGAAGTTCAAATTTGATATTCAAAGCCTCAAAACTTGTATTTTTGGTACACAAATATGGAGAACCATTGTATAATTTAGTGAACACTCTCAATTAGAAATCATTTATTCAAATTCATGCTCCAATCGTCCAAATTTAGTTTTAACTCATTTTCTTTATATCAAACCCACAATTTTAAAATATGAATCTGACTTTCCAAACTCTTGAAATTTCGTGATGTATGTAAAAAGAGAACCCAGTTTTATTATTAATAACAAAAATTAACTTAACTATGAATTACACGAATCAATTTCTTAGAAATTCAACTTAACTCAATTTTTAACCAAAAGCTTAATTTATAATCATAGATGTTCTAAAATGTGTTTAAATTGAATAAAACTTTTAAATTAAATTACATGCATGGATTAAATATCAAAATCAAACAAATTCCTAATTTTCAAAGCTTTTCCTCTTCTCTTTTTTTTTTCTTCAAAATATGAGATTGAATTAGTCCAAATTCTTCAAAATCCAAGATGCATGTATAATTAGAGTATTAAACTTGCAGAATTTACTCATACATGTAACAATGAGGCTTAATTTCATGCAAGATCATAACTTCAAACTCAAAATAATTAATTTCTAAGTTAATTTCCATAAATTTGAACCTAACTCTATTGCATGGATCAAAATTTCAATACATCATTGTTGCACGTAATTTATATAACAAAATTTAAGAATAATTCTCAAAATTAAACTCAAACTTAACAAATTTAAAGAATCATAACTCATAATCTTCATCCTAACTTGATTGTTCATGCAAAAACCAAATTTCTATCAATTTATATAATTGATCCTCAATCTTCATTTTTAATCCTCTCAAAATTTATCTTGAATCAATTTATGTCTAGATTATTTAAACAATACTAGAAAGATGATGAAATTTCTTACCTTAAGATGAATTTTTCATAATTTTTAACTTCAATTTTTGGCATCCCACAAAACTCTCTTTTTCTTTATTCTTCCTTCTTCCTTTCCCACGGTTTGCTCCACCAGATTTGGCCACAATGCATATATATATATATATATAATGAAGTTCTCTCTCTCTCTCTCTCTCTCTCTCTCTCTCGGCTGTCTTGTTCAAGCCAAAAACAAAAACAAGATAGATGTATAGCTTCAATGTACTACATTCATTATTATTATTATTATATTATTATTATTTTTATTTTTATTTTTTTTCTTTTGGTTTAAGCCCACGGTTTTGCTCCAGCAGAGGGTGACTACATTGCATATATAGGTAATTGAGCTCTCTTTCTCATTTCTCATATTTCTAGAATACTCCAATTCTATCATCTTATTTAATTGACTTGATTAGATTATTACACTGACTTTCCATTAACTTAATTAACCACCGCATCATTTGAAATAAGAATAATGTTGGAATCCCTTTTGGGGGTCACCCCTTCACCTCTCTTTGTCACGTGGCGGGTGGTGATTGGAGAGCAGAAAAAGAAAGAAAAGGGGACAATGAGAGAGAGAGGAGGTCAAAGGGGGTGGGAGGAAAAGGGGGATGAATCATTGTTGTTGAAATAATTTTAATCATAACTTAAATAATCATATCTAATCACAAGTTCCACATAATTTAATTAGTCTAATTAGCTTCAATTAAGGCCCAATTAATTATATTTAATTTTATCATTCTGAATCAGATTTTTAAGCAAACCCTCAAAAGGCTCTAAATATTAATTAAACTTATTGTCATCATCAATTTTGATTCCTCAAATCATTTAGGCCTTCAATTTCTGATTATACTCCAAATTTCCGTCAATTAAATTACATATTCAAATTGGACACCTCATAAATAAATTTAATTCGTAATAATCACAATTCTCAATCTTCATAATTTAATTAACTTAATTAACTCCAATTATGACATAATTAATCGAATCTCAATTTTACTAAATTGAATCAAATATTTAATTAAACTCCCAAATGGGTCCGTAATTAAAATTAAATTGATTAACTTCTCAATTTTACTTCCTTAAGCCATTTGGACCCTTAATTTCTAATTTCAAAATAAATCTTTAATAGAATCATATATGAATCAATCTCTATAATTTTTCGTAAATCCCTTATTAAATTATAATAATTGGCAATTAAATTTCAAATCTCCTTAATTAATTAAGTGCTAATCATTATACGTGGTGAGGTCGTTACACAACTCCTCAAGGTGGTCCTTCAATGCATAACAACTGTCGGTATCATAACCGTGGTCTTTGTGATATTCGCACCGCCTATCCCGTCTCCTCGTGTCGGGAGGTCCCACAATCTTGGGTGGCCATTTAAAGAATGGAAGGTGTTAAACTTTAGACATAACCGTACTGATCGGCTCCGATAACTTTGTATATTTCTTGTCTGCGCGCCTTATGCACCTGTTATCCACTTGAAGTTGTTCATTAGCTCGATGTGAACATTGGTCATTTGATCGGCGCAAATCTCGTCTTTTGTCTCGTTTAGCCCAATTCCGTGGTTCAGGGCTCCGTGATGGTACAGAGTTTATCGGCTGAACGATTTCAGGCGGGGCCATCTTGTTGGCCTTGTGCCCGACTTTGACCCACAGGGCATCATCTTCCACTTTGCAGTATTCCTCAACTTTCTTCATTAACGACCAGACTGTTTTGGGGGGCCGTCTGGTCAAGGAGCTGCGGAGGGCACTATCAGGATGCAATCCCATCTTAAAGGCGGTGATGGCCATGGAGTCATTGCAGGCATCATCTACTAGATTAAAGCATTTCCAATAGCGCGCCGAATATGCACGAAGGGTTTCTCCTAGTTGAATTTGCATTGCCCAGAGAGAATCGGCTTGCTTCGGCTAGACCTCGTTGGTGATTAACCTTGCCCTGAAGGATTTTTGGAGTTGGTGGAAGCTCTTAATCGATGCCGGTTCTAATTTATAATACCATCTAACGGCCAGTGGTCCCAAACTGCTCGGAAATATTCGACACATGAGGGCCTCGTCGTCTGCATGAAGCGTCATGGCTTGTTTATAATGACGAATGTGATCAGTGGGGTCCGATTTTCCATCGTATAGGGTGAATGATGGCGCTTTGAACTTTTTGGGTAGCACTGCCCTTGCGATCCGTCGCACAAAGGGGTCATGTTGATCCTCTTCGTCTGAATCATTTTTTCTTCGCTTATTCCGCGTACGCGGACTTCCTCCGGAAGAACTGGAGACTTCGACTCGTCCCTTCTTTTTGGATTTTGGGGATGATGAGTCAGAATCACTGCCACTATCATGTCTCTAAATTCGAGGTCGTCGACCATCCTTTCCCAAAGGTCGTCCTCGATCTTGGCACGCGGCCTGTTGCGATTTTGCCACCTCCAGTGCCAATCCTGTCGAAGGCGCTCGTTCTCAGCTATCATATTTTCCAACCTCTGTTCATTTTGCTTCGCCTGATCCATAATCGCTTGCATTGTCTCATTTACTAATGTCGAGGGTGAGGTCTGTTCAAAGCCTTTCGTGCGACAATGTTCTCCGACCCAAGCATGTTTCTTGGAGTGGTATCATCTCGTGGCGTAAGGTCGTCAGTGACTACTGGAGGATCTTCTGTCACGCCCGCCATGGATGTGCCTGAGTATTCCCACGGACGGTGCCAATTATGGAAATATGGTTTAGAAATACTCTATGGATCCTGTAGGACGCTCTTGATCCTAAGCTAGTCACCTGAAAATGGATGAACACTCCAGTCGGGGATGCTGGAATTAGCACTCCGACGGACAAGTCAGTGTATACTCTCTTGGTTACTTGTATCTCAAGTTAATCTTATTTGTTCTCACACCCCTTTTCTTAGTTGATGCTCCTCTTATTTATAGTCGTCCCTGATATTGATGGTTGGACCCACCTTTGGACCAACGAATAATTGCTTACTCGGCTATTTTGTCCTATATATTCGTACTTGGCCCAATTTACAGCTGATTCTACGGCCGATTTGGTTATTCGGCCTCTGTGTCCCTCCAGGATAGAGCCGTATAATACATAACTTGATTTCTTTCTTTAAACTAAATCGGCTTCCCTATGTAAGAATATTATTCGGCTCCCACATTAGAGAATCTTAAAAAGCACAAATTTTATATGTTTCTAAGTGCTTTTCCAAGCAAAATTTTCTTTCCACAAAAATCATGGCCAATGACAAATTAGGTTCTGAAAATGTCATGCCTGAGGGGCAATTTTTTAAGCTATTAATTGAAAATGAAACCAACTTCTTTTGCCAAAAGCTATTGAGCATTTTAATCCAATTGCGGGATATGGTTTTAAGTCAAATATGACAAAGAATGTTGAACAACCATTACAAAATGATGGTGAACATTCAATTGGAGAGTATGATTTTAAGCCAAACATGACTAAATTTAATGAACAACCATTACAAAATGATGATGAAAATCCAATTTGAGGGCATAGTTTTAAGCCAAACATGGCTAAATATGATGAAAAAGCATCACAAAATGATAGTGAAAATTCAATTAGAGGGCATGATTTTAAGCCAAACATAGCTAAAAATTATGAACAACCTGCATTTAATGAATTTGAATTTTTCGACATTGTTAATTTTGTCAAAAAATTTAATTTTCTAAAGTCAATTGACATTATGATTTCTGTCATCCAACAACTACAATAGCTTTGTGGTTCACATCAAAAATTAATTTTGATGAAGTGGTTTACAAAAAGAAATTCTGAATTTTATTTCCATTTTTTATATAACAGTAATGGGAGAGTATTTCGATGTGGCTACGACAACAAAAAACTATATATATATGGCCAATCAATTATAATTTTCATAGTTTTTATTATATTTTATGTTCATACAACTCTTCAAGAATTCGAATACTCATTATTAAAGAGTTGGGGGCATTGTTTGCACGATAAATAAAATTTATGTCGATTATAAATAGGTTTAAACTTTTATTACTTATTATTATTATTGTTATTATTATTATGATTATGCAGGAAAATCTTGAAAATTAAGAGAAGTTAAGTCAAGTTTTAAAGATTCAATAGATGGAGAACAAGTGGCAATGTAAGAAAATGGAAATTATATGAGTGGTTAGATGATGGTTAAAAAATTTACATGTGTTTGGTAAAAAATTTAGTATTTGAGAGAGATACTTCATGTAAGATAACTCATTATGAAATTATAATTCCTAATCTTTTATTATCTTCTCTCGCCCAAGCTTTATTTAACTTCAACGCTGAAAAGTTCTTGTTATAAACGCTCTCTAATCGTAACTTTTGTTTATCATAACCATACACATTTAATAAGATCATTACAATATAATAGATTTCAAAAAATTGAATCATTTGGTAACAAGCAATGAGGTCAATGAATTCAAGTATATGTTTCACAATAAATTAATCAATTAAAATTTATTTATACAACACACATATATATATATATATAAAATTAGGATAAATTATATTTTATCTCCTTTATGTTTGATTACTTTTTACTTTGGTCATTAAAATTTATTTTTTTCCATTTTGACTCATCATATTTTAAGTTTTTCTCAATTTACTCATAAAACTGATTTTTGTTAAAAATTAGATAAAAAATGACATATTAACAATCACGTAATATAAAAAATTTCATTAAATATAACTCAAATTTCTAATACAAATTCAAATTCTAATATAATAATATATTTTCATGTTGTATGACAGTTTTCATGACATTTTCTATCTAATTTTGAACATAAGTTAACTGTAGTAAATTGACAAACTTTAAGAAATAAAGTAAAAAAATGACCAAACAAAATGATAAAGTGTGATTTATCTATGGAAAATGTTTAATACCCACAAAAAACCTCCCAATTGTACCCACAATTATGTGATATTACATGTGTCAACTTTTGATTTATTACATATCTAATATATAGGATCCACCCTCTTACAACATCATTGTAGGTGGAGTTATGAGTTAAAAGTATGAATCTGTATCATTACTTTTTACCTATATAACTAAGTACAAAAGATTGCATTGTATGATTGAAATTAAATTAAAGCACTTCTGAAGTGTGTACGTACATACCATACGTTCTTGTGTGATTTTCATAAATATACATAAGTTGTCTTACAAAATGGCGTAAGTTTTAATAAATATATTTAAATTAACCATAACAATTTAAAAAATCACAAGTTACATATATTTTGGAGATAATTTATATATATTTATAAGAATTTATACAAAATATATGACATATAACTTGCACATCCAAACACTTCCCAACCTACCAAATCTTCCCGTTGACTTGAACAACCACCGCAGAAGACTCCAGGAGGAGCCAAACTTTGACTAGACCCTCTCAGCATATTTATTCAAGCAATATATATAGATATATATTATTATATAAAATAAAGAAAATTTCAAATGCGATTTCTATTCATCTATTTCATATTATATATTTGTACACACATAACATTTACATAGACTGCTAATATGTATATAAATATTCTTATTATGTGAGTTCAGTCATCATTTTTTCAGAGTTTCAACTTCTGTTCTGCTCATCTCCAATTTGTGGCAAAGCTTTGGATTGCATTAATTGTAAGTCTCTCTCTCTCTCTCTCTCTCTCTCTCTCTCTCTCTCTCTCATTCTTGTTCTGGGATTAGCCTGTATATGTTTATTGGTTTTGTTTTTGATTCCTGAAAACTATCTACTATAAAATGTGAGAAAGTTCTCACATAGAGTACTATGTAGTGAATCTACATCCTTAAACATAAGCTATTACTGTGAGTGAAGGTAGTGAGGATGATTGATTCTTGATGCATTAATCTCAACTTAATATTTGAATGATTAATTGATAATCTTTCCTCTTTCTTATCATGAAAATGATCATGAAAGATTCTCCACCGTAGATTATACATACAAGAAAACACCACACTAATCAAAGGATGAAAAATTTTCATGAAACATTTCATGATATTTTTTTCATAATCCCTAATATTATTCTTCTTCTTTAAATGGTAGATGATAATTATTTTTTTGGCAATTAATGCATGAGAAAAGTTATTATTGGTTATATGCTCTCCTAAGCAAAAAAAAAAAAAATTATCTCTTTTTCATTCCCATTTTCTTTCCCTTCACAGTTATTCTATCAATTTTTTGATCCAAACACAACCTAAAGTTAATATGAATTTTATGTGAAAAGGGAAGAAGAAAAATAGTGGAAACAGTGTGTTCTAGGTCTTCTTTGGGTGCAAAAACTCGCATAGTTTTGGGTTATTAAAGAAAGACAGAAAAGTGAAATTGATGCTGAATAATTTTACAGATATGTTATGTATCGAGAATTTAAATCTATGCTGTAGATTTAAAATCAATGGGGTGTTGTTCACAATCAAAATAATCTAATTCACATATTTTAAATTCTATTATAATATTGGGTAATATTTTAGTATGTCACATTGATGATAGATTTATGAGGGAATTACATACCTGTAGTGGGTTAGAAAAGTTTTTTTACCCAAACATGAAGAGGTGCAAGTCACAGCCTCATAGGATTTTACTTGCATCCCATCACAAAATCACTAGCATCTCGCATATTTTTTGTAATTTTTTTCTCTGTCCCACTGTACTGTAGTTTTTCCTAAAATTATTCACCATCTAATTTTGTGTTCCTGTGTACTAAAAAAAAAAAAAAAAAATACTCAAAGTATGAATCTATGACAGTAGAATTTTATCTTGTTACAGTTTCTAGTGAAGTTTCTTTATTAGGAAAACCATGTCATAATTGCTTTAGACGAAATGCAAGTAAACATAGAGGGATTCTTATTTACAAACTAAGATGATATTACAAAGGATTATACATTAATAAAGCCACATACTATTACATGATGTGCTTTTATTTTTTATTTTTATTTTTTTTTATTATAGTATATACAAGAAATCAAAGTGATTGAGAGTTACAAAACTAGATGAAATTACAGGGAACTTTCGTTCATGAGTGGACTCTCAAGATTAATAAGTGATTCTGAGGAAGGAGAAGATGCCATACCAATGGATCCAATGTTAGAACAATGAAACCTATCTGCAATAAAATCTAAGATGCTCTTAACAGCCCAATCTATCACCCAAGAAACCGCTCCAATTAGAAAACAGAAAGCCCACTATTCAGGATTTAACCTTGCACTGCTAGCAAGAATATTTGCAATCTTAGTATACAACACCAACAAAACAATAGTACCAACCATCGCCATCCAAAACCAGCAGTTTCGATGGATACCCTTGAACACGTTCTTTCTTTCCAGTTCTCGTGCATTGAACCAATTGAAAACCTGGCAAAGAACAAAACTGTTGAAGATCATAGCATTACTAACCTTCTGGGTGGTGTCCAATACAGCTTGTCCTATAAACCGAAAGGTCACCAGAATTGCAGCCTGGTATAGAGCTTGAGGGACTATGTTTCTCCACATGGTTCTTGTTATTGGCGAGTCAATTGATCTTATTGGTGACTTCTTCATTAGTGTCTTGGTGGGTGGCTCCATCAACAAAGCTAGGCCACCTGGAACAGCCACGATGAAGCACACGTAGAAATACTGAATTGTTGTTATTGGGACATCTCCAAAATAGATAGTTGTGATTATATTTATCAGTACCCACGCAATGGTCACGGTGAACTCAAGTTGGATGAACTTTTGAATGTTTTCATACGCACATCGTCCACACTTCATGATGGTGAACAACGAATTGAAATCGACATTCTAGATGATGATGTTGGAGCTCTCTCTGGCCATTTCTGTGCTACCACTTCCCATTGTGATTCCGACATTTGCTTCTTTAATCGCTGGCGTCTCATCTGTTCTGGCACCCACGATTGCAACTATCTGGCCCTTTTCCTTCAAATACTTCACCAAAAGAAGCTTGTCAGAAGGGAGTGAACTTGCCATAACACAAATTTGATCTACCATTTCCATCCTCACTTCAGGTGTGTAGAATTTCGAAAATTTTCACCAAGCACCACTAAATCTGGTATGTTCAATCCGCACTCTAGAGCTATGGATTCTAACTCAGACGCATCACATCCTGACACCAATTTGATGTTGACTCCAGCACCTATGCAATCTTCCATTGATTTTCTGAATGAATTTTTCAGACCTAGTAATCCGAGCAAGATCAAATATGTTTCTTCAAGAGTAGCTATATCAGTTGTGTTTGTAACCAAATGCAATAGTTTGAGATGTTTACCTTGCATATCTGCAATAACTTGCTCAAAAAATACTCTTTTTTGTTCATCGATAACATTCATCGCTCCTTCACTACATGTAATAGGATGAGCACATTGCCAGTATTGTTCATACAGATCCTTTCCAATAGGATGAGTTCACACTTTCCCTGTCATTTTCTCATCAAAACGCCACATCTCTCTTTGTGGATCGGGGGCACACCAGGGAACACACATAAGCAATAACACAAGAGATTAACGTGGTTCGGCAAGTTGCCTACGTCCACGGGCAGCGGATTTACTATATTGAGAAATGGAATTACAATTCACTCTCTGTATTCTCTCTTCCTCACAACTCACTCTTAAGCTCACTACTCCTGTAATCTCTCTGCTCTCTCTACCTCTATTTATACATGAGAAATGAGGGAGCTGGCTGGCCTTGCACATGGCCAGCTGTTGTTCAACAATGGTGGATCAACAACTTCGGCGGCTTGTCAGTTGGCAGCCGCAATGAAGGAATGTTGCAACCGACTTCACATTAGAGAGAATCACCCGCTTTCACATGGGGTGATATCAACAATCACCCCCTCAACCCATGTGAGGTGATCTATTGCACACACTGCTGCTAATCTTGTCACGCCCAAAATTCAACATAGTTTGCATCTCCTGAAGCTAGAGATAATACACCAAAGATACAAAAGGAGGAGGGAATCCTACATCCTCAACTCAACTCACACCACTCTCTGATTTGAAGAGAGCCTCTGCTCCTATCTCCCACAGATCTCTTCCATGCTTCCTGTCTCGGATGTCTTCACCTGCTATGCTTGAACTTGTGTAACCAAGATATCATACACCCCCTGATTGGATGTTCTGCAACCCCCTGCTGGGATGCCCCCTTGACTATCATGCCTTTGCCCTCTATCCATAGTGATCGATCAACACTGCCTTG